>JAOVVA010000016.1:15312896-15332653 GCA_028565275.1 Leiocassis micropogon
CCTGCCCCACTCTTTCCTCCATCACACACTCTTTGAAAGGCCTCCTGGCCCCTTGACCAGTCCGGGAGAGTGTGTGAGAGAGGGAGAAGGAGAGAGAGAGAATTCTCAGCGTAAAAGCTCACGGAGATCTCTCTTTTAAAACACCGAGACATTTCTCTAGGCCATAAGCATCGTGTCCATGTTGTCCTGTCAGTCAGTCACACCCACAATGAGGACGCATGCCTTCAGTTAAATTTTCTCAAGATTTTCACTGTCGAAATGCTTCATAGTTATTAATACAAAAATATTTACACTGTATATCACTTCATCCTTTATGTTTACGGATTTAGAAACGGGTTGTAAAAGATCACCTCTGGTTTCTGCAGAAAACAAAGGAGCCGGCTCGTTCGCGACGACGCGCAAGGCTCGAAGGTGTCGCTGACTTTTTAAAAATGAAGGCTTTGAAGTTTTCGAGGTGCGACTGAGGTACGAGGCTGCTGTCTCGGGAAACGTTTGATCGGGCCGAGCAGCAGTTCAAAGGCATTCCTAAATCAGGATTAGGTCAGTTTTTTTTGGTGGTGTGGTGTCCAGAGTGTAAGAAAAATAAAAGGAGGAATAGAGAGAGAGAGAGAGAGAGAGAGGGAAGAAGGAAAGCGAAGGTGTGTAGTCATACTGCTGGCCTGTTTGCCGATCCTTGGATAAAGGGCAGGAATCTGTGAGTCACCGTTTGACTTTGCTCTGTGAAAAGTGAGCATGCAGTGCGAGTCCTGTCTGACTAAGGCACCCGGGCACGCTGGCTCTGCAAACAGCACACGGGGGGACGGTAATGTTTCTCTATCTGTGAGTGGATTTACTTTTTTTTTTTTTTTTTGTTATAACTTTTTGCTTCGCTTGTGCTCTGGAAGAACGAAAAGAAAATAAATAATTTCAACACATGATTTTTAACATCATCCTAAATGCAGTTTAAACCGCTTTGAGTGACATGTACGTTTCCTACATTACCCATAATGCTGTTCGATAGTGGTGTACTGAAATTCAGCCCTGGCTTCCTGTTTATCATCAGCAGCGCTTATTCCTCTCACATCCTCATCTCTCTCTCTCGTCATGTTGATTCCACCATCGGTCCCCTGTATCACTGATCATCCAGGCATGACACGATCCCGACATGTAGCCCAACTGCATTCTGGGACTTTGAGTCTATCTGTCGTTTGCACCATCTCTGTTAAGGCTGTGCTAGATTTCTAATTTGGTCATCAGTCCAAAATGAATGCTATACAAGCCGAGTCTATACAAGATCTTGCTCTTAACCCTTTATAGGAAGGAAACTCACTGGAATACTTGAAAATTCAAAATCTTAAGACTTTCTTTTTTTACGTTTGTGATTATTTCCAAAAATCTTCATTGCTGTCATGTTGAGGTTGCAAATCGAGCTCGGTGACGTTGCCGTATATGGTTCTGCACCCGTATAGGGTAAATTACTGAAATTATTTAAAATGTGCAAAACTAAAAAAAAAAGAAAGAAAAGAAAACCTTATTTTCTACAAATATATGTTTTATCTTGATCCTGGCACTTTTTGGTAAGTCATACCAAATATGCCTCATCGCCCGTCTAAGGGTTAACAGCAACCATGACTGATATGATAAAGAATATAACAATTTTTTTATATATTAAAATACTCGCTCTAATCATTTTAAGTTAATCGTCTCAGCTAGCTTTCGTCTTCATCTCTTGCACTTTCCTACACGTAGAAATTTCACTATAATTCCTTATTGATTGCTAGCAGTTACTGGATAACATCATTTAAGACAAATAAATAAAGCTAAACCACACAAGTTGGAACACGAGGTGATCGCGTAATCCTCACCTGGGAATTAAAAGGCATCAGTATTTATTATATCCTAATAGGTATTCATATTACATATCATGTTATTCGGTAACATTCCTTATAATGAATTATTCAGTCAGTACAGTGAGACTAATAGGAACGCCGTGTAATAAGTCTGGAGAGTTTTGACCAGGGTGCTGGTGAGAACCCCAGCTTGAGGCAGGTCTAATTAGGGTCTTCCCACTTCTCCCCCCTCCGCGTCTCTTTGGTCTCTGCCGTAGCTATCTGCGTGGAGCGCAAGGTGTGAGCTAACGGCTGCTCGCTGGCTGTTAGGTGCCAGGTTTCCTCTGTGAGGTCGGGACAGAGTTTGACTCGCGGTCATGTGACCTTGCTGGATGTGTGAGGGCTCGGGGATGGAGGGTAGGGGGGCAAGCTGTCGCCTACGCTCTCTCCCAGAGAGAGAGAGAGAGAGAACCAAATCGTTCAGGGGCGTACAAACAACCCGAGGCTTAAGTGCCGCCACGGAACACATCAGCATAATGCGCGTTACGCTTCGGGCACATCTTTTTCTGTCGTCTTTCTCTTTCATGCATTCGTCCGTCTGTTTCTCCCCGCGCCGGTTTGCCATCGTGCGGATCGTACGTGTGTGTCCCGCTGCTCCCTATCTGCTTTCATATACAGTGTAACCGGACACGCCGAGCTCGGTGCGTCAAAGTAACCCAAGTGCAGGATTGGGGGGAAAAAAAAAAACAACAAAAAAAGAGATCAACATGTAATTTGAAGCTTTGTCAGATCTTTCTAAACGAGCCCTTTCTGGCGTGACCTGAAATCCTGAACCGTCGGTAATACTGACCCCGCTGTAGCATCAGGCACGGATTAAAAAGGGAAAAGCAGCGAATCTATGGATCTGCACCGGATCAGATTTTCCCAAAGTTGATCTGCTGAGATGTTATATTCACTCATCACCCTCACTCACTCATCTTCTATACCGCTTTATCCTGAATGTCACGGCGGCCTGGAGCCTATCCCAGGAGGCTTAGGGCATAAGGCGGGGTACACACTGGACGGGGTGCCAATCCATCACAGGGCACACACGTGATGGATTGGCACACACTCACACACACACTACGGGCAATTTGGGAAGGCAGTTAGCCTAATCTGCAGGTCTTTGGACTGTGGGAGGAAACCGGAGTAGCAGGAGGAAACCCACCAAGCGTGAGGAGAACATGCAAACTCCATGCACACAGAGACGGGAATCGAACCCGGACCCTGGAGGTGTAAGGCGACAGTGCTAACCACTAGAACACCGTGCCGCCTATGTTATATTCATAACGTCTTAAATTCCCAGATTTACATTTCTCACTTGTAACTGCGCACCTTTTTATTAGTTTCACTGTAGTTCCTGAATAATTAATAGCTCTTACTGAATAATAGACGTCTAGATGGATATCTAAAAAAAAAATAATCCTTGACTTGAAAGGGAAAATAAAAATCACTCTAGATAACAGGATTGTATTTTCGCAAAAGATTTATGCTGTGATTCAATTCTGACATCAGTCCTTGCTCAGTTTGCACTTTGTTGAACTTTCTCATAGTGATGTCACTCATAGTGCGCTTGCTTCATTCCTACTTAAAAAGAGCGATGCAGCGGCGCTTCAGTCCTTCTCTCGGTCCAGATCCCTCACTTCAACTCATTATCTGTTATCAACTCTGCTTCATGCGAATATCCCCGTCAGCACCATCATGCTCGTCATCTTTAGAGATTCGAATCATATCTAGACTGGCGATTCGATCCGGTTCAGTCGCGGGAATTTCAGTTCGATTTTCAGTTCAGATTTGCCTCAAGCAGCTATATTACTTACAGGCTTTAAAGTATTAAACAAAAAACTTCGAACGAAACTTCTAAAAGTATCTCATATGAATAGAAATGCTGTGCAAGTTGGTGGTGTTGATTTATTTTCTTTTTATTAATTGTTGATTGTTTTTTTCCCCTTCTGTACCACACTCCAGTCCTGTAGGTGGCAGTATTGGCTGTAAAGTAGCGCAGAGGAAGGAGGCTGCGATACTTCCGTATTTGCGTAAAATGAATGCGGTTTCAGAGCAAGCAAGACCTGTGGTCATTTTTTTGAGTAATTTGTCTTTTTTTTAGAGCTTTTCATCTTTTACCCAAATATTTCTTAAAGTGTGAACCGATTCAGAATCGACAAAAATCAATCATCGATTCAAATCAATCGAATTGATCAGCAACAACAACCCAAAATAAAATCATTAAATTAAACTACATAACAGCTGTAGTCATATCGCAGCTCGTTAACCAGCCGGGTTGAGCCGCTGAGAACCCGGCATCGTGTGGCCGCATTGCATTCTGGGACGCTCCGCCCAGCATACAGTAGGTTCACACCAATGTCGCCATGTTGGGTTTGTCATTAACATGACGTTATCTCTCTCTTTTGCTAAATATAAGCTCTTGCAAGGTCCTTTTTTTTGTTGTTGCTTTGATCTTTAGCTAGCAGTAACAAAATAACAATGCTCCCATGTGACCTGGGCGCATCACATGATGCATCACATGACTGATTACATTTTCAAGTGAATAACAGAAATACAAACATCCATTTTAATACGTTTCAGGATGTGTGTGTGTGTGTGTGTGTGGGGGGGGGATCAATGCCCAGTTCTTGAACGTTATATCACTTAAATGTACAAAACCAGAAATATGCATGTGTGAGTGTGTGTGTAGTGTGTGTGTGTGTGTGTGTGTGTGTGTGTGTGTGTGTGTGCGTAGCCTGCAACCAGGATGAGGTTGAGCACACAGTTTTTTTTTTTTCTTTTCCCAGTGTGTGTGTGTGTGTGTGTGTGTGTGTGTGTGTGTGTGGGAGGTGGAGAGAGGGTGTGAGTGCTGTGTGTGGCGCTCCGCATCCACTCAGCCAGGAAGAGAGGTGGCGAGAGAGTAGAGAGAGGGAGGGGGAGAGAGAGAGAGAGAGAGAGAGGGATGAGAGATGGATGACAGGGGGAGGCACGCTGCTCTGCTTCGATCTCTCCACACAAATGCATTAGGCTCTTTACCACATGTGCCCAGCCCTCAGAAGCCACAGGCCACCCGCTCTCAGCACGGCACACCGGCGGCCCGAGTGGCTCTCGCAATCGACTCAGAGGTTAATGGAATGTTTTTCGGGGTCGTACGCTGATATTCGGACAGCGCGTGATGGTGGAAAAGTGTGAACATTTAAACAAATATACATCTATGTGACGGGATACAATAAATACAATACACAATAGACTTTATATTATACTTTATAAGCCACAATTAAATTATATGTGATGATGATGATGATGTGTGAGAAATTTGACATCAATTACATCAAAAATTAACTTATTTAGTCATTTATTTACAGTGCAATATCTTTTAAACCACAAAGTGTAGGTATAAGTCATGATTAATGATTTGGTTATATTTATTCATCAGACCATTTTAAGCAAATCTACTCACGATCCAGTCGAGGGTTTTACTTTGGTGGATTTTACACCCCACCGTCGTCAGCCTGAAGCGGCGCGCACGGCGGATGTTCCCACCTCGCAGGTTTCTTCACTGATGTCGAGTAATGGCAGGGGGCTATCGGCGGTCGTAGTGGTGTGTGACGCGCTTCTGTGGAGAACACAGTAGTTCAGTAAACACAGACCCTCAGCCAGCTTATGTCATGTTACATACAGTATCACTTACGCTATAGCAACTTTAAACAAGCATTAACATCATCGCCAGCCTCTCTTTCGCTTTGACTCTAGTGAAGATATAAAACATCCTGAACTCACTTCCAAAAGAAAACTTCAATTCTCACTTCATGTCAGGAAACAGTGCTGACGCTAGAGACGCCTTCCATAAAATGTAAGTAATGTTCCATCTTTAAAATAGCACAGATTACACTTTTTCCGATGCCACGTACTAACCGTGTAATTTTAAAGCGTACAGCGTTAGAACGCGAGCACGATATAAACCTGCGATCTGTGTTACAGTTAACGCATTCCGACCAATCAGAATCAAGAGACTGAAGTGCGGTGACTGGCTTCAAACACAGGAATCAAGCCATTAATTAATCAGTCAATCAATATACCCATCAACCTATAAGGGGCGTTCAAGTCAAACCGGGACTTTTGACTGTGCAGAATGCACTTATCTCGGCATTTCACTAGTGCTTGGATACCATCAAGCTAGAACGTTTTCTCAATACGCCGGAGCCATGGTCATACTGCCCGAGTCACCGGCCTCCCAGGAACTCCTTCAATGGCCTCTTCCACAAGGTGCTGATTTTTAAGGTTCAGGCGATCCACTTGCTAAATGTTTACGTGAAATACGGCCTTTGGCTCCGAGCCACCTCGGCCCATCATTCATGGACGTATAGCCTTGAAAATGTTAATCGGTTTTCACGCCTTCATGCACGAAACATTTCAACACAAGTCCCAGTTTGACTTGAACACCTCTTGGACCGCTTGCTAATTTATGCTTTGCTGTAAATGGCAAAGCGTTCATTTTCGAATCATTGGTTTTAGGACCCATGTAGAATCTAAATACATGTAATTCATGGCATTGTTTTTTTTTTTTTTTAACAGATGACATCATGTGACATTTATCAAACAAACATTTACCGAAAAAACATCAACCTCATAGATACTGTATTATGAATTACTGTATTATGATACTGTATATGAAACTCTTTCTGCAACTTTATGCTTATATGAAGAAGTAAAAACATACATTTACAGTTTTCTGACAATGCACCAGAATATGTTCCGTTTTTAAGCAAGCAAGGTTTAGTTATTAATACATTATTAATACTTTGCTGACTGTGCATTGTTGCCTTTGAGAGCAACCTTTAGGTCGTGTATGCAGGTACAGAACGAGGGGGCTGTTCTCAACAAATCTCCGAACTGCATGAAGACGTCTTTCGGTAGCTTCGGGTCAACCGGGTCATGACTTGGTTACTGTTTTCCACATGCCTTTAAAATGAATGATGTTAAAGGTAGGAAGGGGGCTTTCAGGATTCCTAGCAGTTTGTCCCCTGGGGAAAGTCCACCGTCAGACGGACAACAATCGGATTGAAATGAAACTTTGTTTTAGTGGGGAAATGTGTTAAACATAATAGAGGTCTATTCTAATCTGCAAAGAAGGAGACAAATAGCAGTCATCATTATGGGAAAAATTGTTTGGGTGCGTAATGTTTATCATAAAACGATGGATTTGTGTGTGTGTGTGTGTGTGTGTGCGCGCGCACGGAGGAGATCTACCGTGGTGCAGAATAAGGGTAGAAGATCTCTGAATATTTCCTGAACTTTTGGCATGTCAGCAGCTTGCCTCTAGCCATTTTTGAAAATTCCTCATCAAGCTCAGGGTTTGGAAATAGAAAAAAAAAAAAAAAACAGAAGGAAGAGAATGTTCTAGAAAGGACAGCAGCATATTTAAACAGGAATGTGCTGTGTGCCAGCAGAATGCTGTTTCTTTCTCTCACTCTCTCTCTCTCACACACACACACACACACACACACACTCTCTCTCTCTCTCGCGCTGGGTCTGAGGCCTGGCTGCTCTGTGTCAGAGACGTGGAACAGGCGGCATTACACAACAGGAAGTGAGGCAGGTCCCCGGAGCCTTAAGACAAATAGACCGGTTTGATCAAGTTTAGTGCCGGGCTCCCCAGAGCCTGCCTCTCAATAGTGGCGCCACTTTGCAAACACACACATACACACACGAGAAAGAGAGTGCTTACAGCTTCATCCAGCGCTCTTTCTCTTACAGCACAGGCAAAATGGCCGAAACCCGACTGTATGAGCGTATATTAATAACCTCGGAGATATCATGAGATATCTTATGATCCAGACATCCCAGTCTTACACTCGCATGGTAAAAGTTCGGTTTCAATTTTCACCTTTTCATGTTAATACAGTTCAACACTGCAATCTTTTTTTTTCTTAAAGCTCATGAATATTTAAATCCAGTGATGGATGTTGACTTTTCTAAGTGCTTACTGGGGGGGGGGGGCTACATTTCAACTGTGATGTCACTAAATAACCCGGGAACTAATGATGGTGCGGTAGCTGGTTCAGTGAGCCACAAAACCTTGATGCTAAGCTAGCTAGCATCAATAGTGGACGTATGGTTATGGTCGTTATAGCAACATTATGTTTTAAGATGCAGATACATAAATAAATAAGACAATGTGTTTTCAGTCCTGTGTTTTTTTTCCCCTCCCAAAACTGCTAATGTCTCAGTTACATGACATGACTGGACATTAGCGAACTGCTAATGTCTCCGTCTCCTTTTCTGCATCAGTATTTAGATATCCGTGATATAGTGATGATTCCTGGTCATTTTGGATGTAATGTACAGGACACACGATGTGTTTTATTCCTCTTATACCACGTCAGACTGTCCAATCGAACTATTTCTGATGTATTATTAAATGACACTTGTAGTTTTTTTTTTTTTATCCAGTTATTGTTAAATGTAATCTTAAAAATAATACATATCACATATATTGAATACATATCGCCATGGGTCCTAAGAATCTTAGCAAGTACGGTAGCAAGAAGAAAAGGGAGCCGCGTTCAGATTTCAGGAATCATAAATTAAGGTTAATTGAGGTTTAATGTCTATTTATCTTACTTTACTTACATGTCTTTTCCAATTTTTTTGATTGTTTTATATGCAAAAAACATGATTATAGTGTTGGAAATTGGTAATATTGGTAATATTTCTGGGTGGTTGGAACGGATTATCTGCATTTACATTACTTCCTATGGGAAAATGCGTTTCGCAATATGAAATTTCACCTTAAGAACTCGCTTCCGGAACGGATTAAATTCACATGCCGAGGTACCGCTGTACTGATGTACCTGAAACAGGTATGACTGAGTAACGAACCGATAATAAAACGCAAAGATAACGCGGAAATCATTTAAAAGCTTACAGAGGTTTTTATCTAATACGCAGCTGTTGATTTTAATAGTGAGTTTTTATTCGTTTGGTAAATCAAATGTGCACCGTTAACATTAGAGTTGTGAGTAATGATTTTCCCCAGCCCTCTCTCTATTCATGGCATACATCAATACTTAAAAAAAAAAAGAAAAAGTTTCCCTGAATACAGTGGATTCGCTCCAGGAACGCTGGTTAAAGTATAACTAAAAACAGGATCTAGGACTGGCAGTGGAGCCTTATAGAGGAGCCAAGTCTAGTCTTCAGCTGCTCATTAATGCACACACACACACACACACACACACACACAATTCAAAGTTATCTGCACACTGTCCAGTCCTGTAATCTCCAAAACCATGATGGAAAAAAAAATCTCCAGTCAGCAAAAGCAAGTTGCCATTGTTTCAGCCTGTCAAAAGCTTCCACAGAGGAGAGAACATTCCAGCACTCAGAGCCGGCAGGAGGGACGGGCCAAGTGGGATAGTGGTAAAACCAGGCACAGCCGACCACAAAGCTCTAAACACTCGCCCTCACGAAGCTTACACTGCGCTATTATTCACCATTTCTATGCTTATAATGCAGGTCAATGCGACGATTCTTTCTTACGGGTTGTCTTGATTATCTAAACGCAGACCCGTAGGCACACACACACACTCCGGCAATAACTGCACACTCCTCCGTTTGGACACGACAGAGCAAAACCATTTTTCAGGCAAACAAGCAAACCAGGCAAACACTACAAGTATATTCGGGGTTTAAGTTCCTAGATTTTCTGGTGTTGAAGAAGAATTCACACGTTGTGTCAGGAATCTTAATAACACAGGATCTAAATGCGTAGCGTCGTGATCACCAGAAAAGAATGAGTGGAAAAGGTGGAACGATACTCGTATAAAATCAGGCAATTAGGAGTCCAGGGGGCGGAGTCAGTATTAATAGGAGGCAGGGCGAGTGGTTGACTTTAAGGGTGCTTAGACACGATTGCTTTGTACCATGCCGAGTAACGACTGCTCCACCCTTCCCACTCCGCCACCGGCCAGCGTTCGCGTTATTATTGTTCTGCGCATATTATTGTTCTAGCGCATTTTCACCCTCCGATACAGCAGGTGGCAGTATGAACCTAGTTGCTTCGCGAGCTGCCATTAAACTTAAGAGATGAAGAGAACGAGGAAGTCGATCTTGGCATTACGCCTAATATTATTGCCATTTCAGAACAAAACAAAAAGCAACGCTCTTGGGTTCCTTCCTACTTTATTAACAAGCTATTAATTACATTACGTTTACATTTGTGGCACTTGGCAGACGCCCTTATCCAGAGCAACTTACAATTTTTATCTCATTATACTTCTGAGCAGTTGAGGGTTAAGCGCCTTGCTCAAGGGCCCAAAAGTGGCGACGTGGAGCTGGGGTTTAAACCTGCGACCTTCCCATAAACAAGTAGCTATATTTGCTAACAAAAGAGTTAGCCTTCACCCCGTCAGATAGTGATGGAAGATTAGTACACGTTCCTTTTTTTCCTCCGTTTATTTCCAAGTATGTGTATAGAAGGAAATTTCTAATCAGTTTGGGAGTGGGAGGAGTATGAGGCGCACACTGATGACATCAGAGGTCAGCGACGGGCTAACAGAATGTCATTACAAGAACATGTGCAGTACGATTACATACAAAACAATAGCTCACCCTGTTCCTATCAGGCTTTTTCTTTCCACCCCCCCAAAAAAAACATCCCTTCTTCCTCTCCTTTACCATCTCTGTGTCTTTCTCTCCCTCTCGCTTCGACTCTCAATCTTTATCTCACTCACTCGCCCAGGCTGTCTCTCTTTCTTACTCTGCCTCTCACTCTCTTTGTCTTTCCCTCATTGTTTATCTCTCAATCTGTCATTCACTCTGTCTCGTCTTTCCTTCTTGCACACTCGCTCTCCATCACTCACTCACAAATCTCCCATGCTCCATCTGTGTCTTTCACTCTGTCTCACTCTCTGTCCATCTCTCTCTCTCTCTCTCTCTTTTTGGCATTTAGACTCTTGCAGGATGAAACGCAGTAGTGCTGCTTGGTGGTTTCAAGGCCACGATGGAAAGTTATAAAGAATCTCATGTCATCAATGCAAAATATTTCAAATATCCATCTCGAAATCTCTCTCTCTCTCTCATTTCTCCACATCTCCATCCCATCTTCTCTGACAACGCTGCCCCTTCCCTCACACTTCCCACACTATACCTCAGCCTCTGTCCATCTTTCTGCATTAGCCTATAATATATACAGTATAATATATAGTATAATATACCCTGTACATCCACCTCTTTCTCTCCTTTCTCACACATGCAGTTCTTAGACGCATGGGTTCCATCCCCCATCCGATTTTTGTCTATCCTCTCTAGAACACTTCTGGGAGACCATGGCAAGTGTTGCTGCTTCCACAGTCTTTTTTCCCCCCCCCTAGCTTTGTCACTCAGTGTGACATGTCCTGTCACATGGTCCATTCGCTCCAACAGACACATGGCTAGAAACGCGCTGTTGTTGCCTCCCTCTCTTCATTTCTCTCCATCTCTCTCCGTCCCAGTGCTCTCACCGTGGCAGAAATTGGGAACCAGCCTCCATCTGATGTGTATCTGCCCCTTCAGATGTGTCTCAGAGCAGCTGGACGGCCATCTAGGGTCTAAAATCACGTGTCTGGAGTGTGTGTGTCTAGATAACGGTTATTAATGTTGTAATTCTGGAAGCATTTGGTCCGAGGGGTGTGAGAACAGAGTCGCTGTGCGGAACATAACATTTTGTTCAAGTGTGTATGACGCACCGATCCCACATTCCTTAAAGTACACAAGAAAGTTTGAAATAAGCTTGCTAGTAGTGGCCATCGCGTAGGCGCTGTATGTACATCACAATGCTGGTAAATCCTCGATTCCGAGGTGTTGATTCATTTTCTAAGGTGTTGATTAGTTTTCTCTAATAGCAGCACAGGATGCGAAGCAAATCACAGATTTATATTAATTCACTCCAAGTAATTTAAGTCTAATTACAAAAACATGTTTCATAAATGATCATCATTTGTAGAAGGAGTCGGAGGCGCAGTGGTTAGCACTGTGGTCTTGCACCTTTAGTGTCCGGGTTCGATGCCCACCGTTGGAATCTCCCCGTGAATGGTGTCGAGAGTCGGCTCACATTCGCCTAAACGAGTCGTTAGCAATTCGAATCTTTCTCTGTTACGGAGCCACGTCACTAAGTAACATATTTGCATAATGTCCGCCCACGTTCTACGTCGCGAACAACTTGCCCGCCCACAAACAGTACAATTTCCACGTGGATTAACGTTACATCATGTCAAGAAGACTCATTCTCTGTTTTATGAAGTTCACATGTTTGTGGCTGCCATTTTGAATCAAGAGTCAACTAGTACTGAATTAATTTTGCATAATGATGAAAATGTAATGTTTTTCTTTTTATGCTAAATATGGAATAATGCTTTTTGAATCAACTTAGAAGTGGGAAAAAAAACACAAAACTACTCAGAATTTGAAGTTTTCAACCTTCAAACTAGAAACAAAGTGGATGCCTCCACGTTCAAATTATGTTAGCATTAATCTAGCCAGCTAGTATGTTCATCTAATCATAAAATGACAAGTATATAGTCGAAGCTATACAGATTATTGGCCTGCATCGAGCAAAGAAAATGGTAAAATCACTGGAATTGGGTTAATAACTGTCCAATGCATCATTAAAACCCATCAAGATGGGGATCATAAAAACAGACAGAAGAAATCAGAGCTATGTTTAATAGTGAATGAAAGTAAGAGCGTGGGACTAAACAGCTGCGTCCATAAGGAAAACCTTTTCAGGCAAAAAAAAAAAAGAAAAATCATTGGAAAAAAGACATCAGTTTGCTAGGGAGCATAAAAATTGGACTTTGGAGCGATGGAAAAAGGTCATGTGGTCCAGATTGAGTTTATTCCAGAGCGATGAAGCTCATGAAGCGATGCTCCCATCATGCATAGTGTCCAGTGTACAAGCCTCTGGAGACAGTGTTATGATCTGGGGTTACTTCAGTTGCTCAGGTCTAGACTCTGTAACGTTATGTGGCAATAAAATGAAGTCAGCTGACGACCTGAATGTACTGAATGACCAGGACTCAGCGTGTGGTTCTGGGAGCATAAGGAATCATTTTCACTACATGATATATTAAAGTCCCTGACTCCTTATTTGTAGATTTTAAAGAGAGGAATACGTCTGTATGTTGATTGAGTTAAAGCTAATACTACTACGCCGTACAGTATGGGCTACTGTGAGCAGCCATGTTGCCTTGATGCCTCGTCTGATCCTGAGCTTGTCCTGAGCTTCTGAGGAGGAATTCTAACCTGAATGGGGCATTATTTTTGGTTTTCTCTTTTATTAGCTCCAGTAGACAGCAACATAACATGCTTATGATGTAACACACTGTTTTAATAGCACAGAATTTGGGACGCAGACAAAGAAAATGAGTGTCTGTTGGAAATTCTTTACTGCTTACATACTGAATCGGTTTTAGGACAGGAATTTATGGTGTGTGTGTGTGTGTGTGTGTGTGTTTATTCAATTAAATAAAAATTAAGCTATAAGTGAAGGTTTTACTCCTCTTCATTATCATTATTATTCCAGTGGATTAATTAACGTCCATGAGTTTAAGTTTTAAAGCTTTAAAAAAAATAATAATAAAAAAATAAAAAAACGTGTTCGGGCAGCACAGAGAGGACAGAGACCACGACGACCCCATCACGCTGCCTGTGTTAATTCATTTGAACAACATCTAGGCGTTCGTGTTTCGGTAGAGATGACACAAGACTTCAATTAAAGCCAGGCCAAGCAGGGAATCCACAGCGGCCCTCAGCAGCCCACGCCATTGATTTACTCTCCGGCACAGACGAGTCCGGGGCCTGCCTGAGATCCCATACCATCTGACCTGAGCCCTGAACAGCACTCTGAGGAGCTAACACCCTGCCTGCCTGCCTGCCTGCACACACACACACACACACACACACACACACACACATTTGTTAATGTTCTGCTGATAGCACCACCCTCCTCCTCCTCCTCCTCCTCTTCCTCCCTCCTGAAAAGTCGTTCCTCGGCTGGATTAGAGTTCGACATGATTACAGATTTGGTTGCAGATGCGTGTTTTGTTTACGGGGACTAAGTGACTTCTGAAAAAGGCTTTCGGCTCTGAGAGCTTTTTCTCGCCGTCTCCTCTGGGGCCAACCGTCAAGCTTTTGGAAAGAGTTAGAGGGGAAGAGAAAGAGAGAGAGAGAGCAACTGAGACGAGAGGGAAAAAAAATTGGAGTAGAATTTGTAAGATGCTAAAATATTCAGCACTCCAATGAGGTGAAAATATATCACTAGCAAACTGAGGGGGGGAAAAAAAATTTCAGGCGAAACCCAGGGTGTCTGGCTTTTAATTCAAAGCATCCGACCATCTTATTCATATTTAAAGGATAAGACCTCGGTGCAATAAGCGAAAGCAGCTTTGCATATGAGATCACAGCCAATTAAATAGACTAGTTTCTAATTCAAAGAGGGAAGTCAAGCCAGGAATGCCTCAAAAGTTGCTGCCGAGAAAAGAAAGAAAAAAAATGTTGTTCTCTTAGCCTAATATACGACCTGTGCTAAGAGAGAGAGAGAGAGAGAGAGAGAGAGAGCGTTTTAAAAGTTTTAAAAGCAATGGATTGTTATTGTGAACGCGAACCGCGGTGGAGAATTATGACGCAGGTCCTTGGGCACAGAGGTCGCCCGGTACAGACGTTATTTCATCTGTTTAAAAGGGTTCTGCTCAAATAAGTCTGTGGTTCTGGAGGTTGTCATGAGGATGTAAACCAGGTACCCAGTGTTCAACCCAGCGCTTGCAAACACCGCTTAGGGCTGGGAATAACAACAACAACCTACTGTAACCTGTATCTCTGTGTATCACAAATATCACAAAAGACAACAGCAGATTGACTTATCGTGATGAGCATTAAACCAGTCCGTGTATATAAGAGAGATGAGCTGAGCAGCTCACGTGTGCGTGTATCATAAATAAAGGTATGGTTCAAAAAAATGTTTTTCTCCACTTTCCCCCAGTTTCTGGTCCTGGGAAAACTCCCATCCAAACGCCAGATTTCTCCTGTTATATAACAGCTATGAGGACTGAAGACTCCAAGTGAAGGCAGACTTCAGCCTGCTGAACATGCGGCATCACGGGGCAGCGAAAGACAAAGCGCTATCCGCCCTCTTCTGCATACATCAGCACCCAGGATGGGATGTTGTTGATTTTGACAGACGCGCTCAGCGATCCTGAGCAGTCGAGGGTAAAGGGCCTTGCTCAAGGGCCCGGCTTAGTGTGATGGTGCTGGGGTGGGTTTGAACCTAGAACCTTCTGATCAGTGATCACTGAGCTATACATCTGAGGTCTATACAGTGATGTGTACCATTACCTTTTTATATAGGGGACTGTTTATACCTTTTTTATATCCATGACCTGTCTCATAGGTCACTACTGTGTGTGTGTGTGTGTGTGTGTGTACATGCTTAATAAACACTCGCCCTGCTTTTTCTCTTCCCCACATTTGTATATATTTTTTTCTACAGTATATAAACCCGCTCTTCAGATTCATCTATTATTCATGATGTTTATTATAGTCCTAAGAAAAAACAACAACAACAAAAAAAAACAGTGGTAAGTCGCTCCTCTGGCTCGTGGCTCAGTTCCGCCCAGGAGTCACGATTTTAATTTGTCCGAACCAGACACGAAAGAGACGGCACACATACATGTTTTGAATTAGACCGTCGAGGGAATTACAGCAGTGCGCGTGTTAAACGTTTCACAGACTGCTTTCTTAAGGAGGGGCGACGTCGAGCTAGTTTCGCCATTTTTGATCTGTTCCTGCTGACCATGACTCAGCACCAGATCCTGAAGCCGTAAGTCTTACTATTTTAAAGTTTGTTTGTTGTTTTTGGTTAAGGTTGTTTGGTGAGGCTAATAAAAGCACTGCATTACATGATGAAGCAGGATGAATCTGCGGAGGAGTCATTTTGGAGAAATGGGAGTATTTCATGTCAACGGGCGGCGGTGGCTCGGTGTGTTAAGGCTCTGAGTAACTGATCAGAAGGTTGATGTTTCGAGCCCCAGCTCCACCAGGTTGGGCCCCTGAGCAAGGCCCTTAACCCTGGTTACTCCATATCCAGTATACGTGCTGTATAATGGGGACCCCTGCGCTCTGACCCTGGCCTGCTAAGGAGAAGCGGGGATGTGTGAAGAATAAAGAATTTCACTGTGCAGTCGTGTACATGTGATGAATAAAGGATTTTTAGTAGCGACAGATTCATTGGGTGTGGATTTAAGAACGTTATTTCATGATGATATCCTCAAACGTAACCTGTTCAGAGATTTAAAAAAAATAATAAAGTAAAACAGGGCTGATACGGAGCTACCCGTTTCTTAGGATGTGAAGATGTGCAGGGCCTAACATTCTTCAGTTCAAAATTGTGTTTTAAGTTTTATATCGCTAAACACAGAGGATGTCGTTCTGGATGAAAACAAATAATAATAAAATTGACTAGTTCTGAAAACCCTTTTTTTGTTCTGCAGGAACACGAGTTACATTATAGATGGTTTAACTCCTTATAACGTCCCAAAACTTAGACGAGTTAAAAAAAAACGTCTCTTTGTGGACAGGAAAATGCACTCTTGCAGTGGGAGGACGTTGGACAGTCCATTTAACGGCTACGGACACTGAAACAGCTGTCCGCAGCTATCCGCAGCTATCCGCTTCAAACCCAACAGCCCCTAACCGCTCTCCTATAGTAATGTTAAAGAAAATGAAAAATATCCAAACCACCCAAATGTATTCTGTAACCTTGTTTACGTTCAACGAAGTGCTCCTGAGAAGGTTTTCCGATTACAGGCTCGTTGTCTTGGCAACAAGTCCGACCAAAGCTTTAAAGACTGGAAAAATCCGACATGGCATCAGATCAGCAAACTCGGTAATCCGTCTATGAAAAATCCGAGCCCTGATCTGTGGACTTTGTGGCGGGTTGCTGAAAAACGGTGCGTATTTGGAAGGTCCTGGCAAACGGCAAACAAGGCGAGGAGAAATGAAATAAATGAAATAACAGTCGTGTGACTGTCTGAGCTTGGAACCATGCCTGCAGCAGCCTGAGCTCGAGAGACCGAGACGGAGAGAGAGAGAGAGAGAGAGAGAGAAGGACAGGGGAGGTAGAGAGAGCGATAGAGGAAGTGGAGTGGAGATTTAAGGGAAGGCAGAGGGAAATAGAGAAAGAAGGTGAAAGGGTGACGGAGCAAGGAAGAGAGTCTGAAAAGGAGAAGCGAAAGGATGGACAGTGAGAGAAATGATACAGTCAGCATGGAGGCAGAGGACGAGACCAAACCAAACGACAGCAAAAGGAGAAAGCTCTAATAATATGGAAGGCATAAAAAAAGCACATAGATTTATGCTGGTCTCTGAGAGTCTGATATGTGTGTGTGTGTGTGTGTGTGTGTGTGTGTGTGTGTGCACTCAGCAGTGGTCCAGCTTTCTGCCGCCCAGCAGGAAAAATCCCATCATTCTCCACATTCCATACACATTCCAGCTCTACTTTCACCTCTGCCCCCCCCCCCCCCCCCTTCGTCCCTCTCTCACCCTGACCTCCATCTCGCTCCACACATCTGCTTCAGAGACGTTTTAACTCTAAATTGAATTCCTACAGAGTTGACTGCATTGTGTTTGCTCACATTCAAGCACTTAAAGGTCCTATATTTTACTATTTCTTTAACAAGTTAACACAGGTCTCAGAGCCCGGCCTAAGTGTGTGTGTGTGTGTTAATACCCCAGCTGATATACTCCTTGGATAATGCAGATTTTCCTACTTCTAATTATTTCACTCCTCCTCCAAATACGCTTTCAACAAGCCAGGGGAGGGGATCTTCTTATATGAGGTCACAAAAGGGGGGAAAAAATCTAATTGGCTTGTTTAATAAAATTTTTTCAAAAAAGGCAGGGAATGTTTTTTCCCCCCTTAGTTTATTGCTTAGACACTCATACACACACACTGGAGACCCAACATAAGGTCTGAAAAAAAAAGTTTTTCATAATAGGTGACCTTTAAATTATGTTCTTCAAATGCATCATATGTAACTTCCAGCTACTTGCTAGGTCAAAGTTACACTACTAGCATATACGAGTAAAAGTTTGTGCACACCTGACCATCACATTCATATTCACTTATCGTCTATACCGCTTTATCCGTATAAAGGGTAGCGGGGGCATGGGCTGAAGCTTATGGATTGGTACCCTGGACAGGATACCAATCCATCACAGGGCACACATATACACACACGATGGGCAATTTGGGAATGACAGTTAACCTAATCTGTATATGTTTGAACTGTGGGAGGAAACCAGAGTACCCAGAGGAAACCCAGCAAGCATGGGGAGAGAACATGCAACACAGACCCTGAGATGGGAATCGAACCAGAACCCTGGAGGTGCAAGGCCACAATGCTGACCACTACACCACCGTGCCACATATCTATTCCCTATGAGCCGTTATAAGGAGCTCCGCTTCCTTGGCACGTCTTTCCACTTTAGATTTTGGAGAGTGGAGATTTGTGTTCATTCAATTCACATCTGAAGGTTGAGTTCACATACTTTTGACCACAAAGTATTTGGCCTGGGTTTAAAAAAATAAAAAAGATGATTTGCACATCATATCAGTGTATGATCATCAGATGACGTTCAGAATGATTATCAGCTCGTGTCTAAATTTGTGACACACAGCTCTTCAGCGAACACCTGACATTTCAGTAAAAAGATTTCCCTAGACACTTCAGGTGGCACTATTACATCCGTTTAGCCTGAACAATCAAATGCAACTATATGATAACTGTTTAAAAAACAAAAAAAACATTTATGATTCATTGGAAGTCAGCAGGAATTACATCGCAGCTTTAATTCTTTTGGCAAATATCCCCCTTAATTACCTCTATAAACATAATAAAGATTTTATCTGTACTTTGGTCGGAACACGCTTTTCAATGATATCTTTACGAGTCATACACTGGAGAACCAGAAACCAGTCTCAGAAAATAATGTCTGTCTGTCTGTCTGCATATCTGTATGTCTGTCCAGACAGATTTTGTCACAGCGTGACGAACAGAATTTGATGAAACTTTGCCAGTCTTTCAGTATTTGCCTGGAGTTAAATCTGCGCCATAAATGAAATCAAAACGTTGGTCAGTTATGCGCCAGATTACTTCAAAGCATCTAGCCGATATAGTGCTTTTTAACTTGGCTACACGCATCACTCAGCAGAGCCAATCGACACAATAGTTTACCGTGTATACACAGAGCACGCGGAAGACGCAGAAACGGCGGTAATGCATCGACAAGCTGCCACAATCCTGACCAACAACACAACGCAAGCAAAAGCATGACACAAGCGTGGCTCACGCCAAAGGAATGGGACGTACACTGTGAAAGCTGGACCTTGTGGCATCATTTAAATCAAAATGTTGAGTAGAAGAGAAGTTACGAGAAGTTACAGTATGCGTCAGACGCTGATCCGCTTATTTTTAGCGTTAACCTTTTAATTATTTCTACTAATTTACTAATTATTTTAACTCTAAACCCGGCAACGATAAGCACTTACGCTAGTCATCTATAAAGTCAACCCAACTTGTAAAAACATTTCTAGGTTGCAGTTATCGTCACAACATTTATCAAAACTCCCACGTCAAATTACACGATGTTAACATTAGCGCTAACGAGGGCTGCTAAACAAAAAGCTTTCCTGACTAATCCTGAGTCAGTCACCCCTGAGCTGACAACCCCCGGGATTCAGTGGTGTAACGTCCAGCTCTTGGGAAGAGAGAGCGAGAGAGAGAGAGGAAGAGAGAGGGAGAGAGGGGGAGAGAGGGAGAGTGAGCAAGAGAGAGATAGAGAGAGAGGAAGAGAGGGAGAGAGAGAGAGTGAGCAAGAGAGAGATAGAGAGAG
>JAOVVA010000016.1:15403620-15414623 GCA_028565275.1 Leiocassis micropogon
GTGTTTTGAGAAACTTTTCTTTTGTGTTTAAGGGAGTGTGGCTGTTTTGTACAATGTTTTTTGTGTTTTGTGAATTTTATGTTTCGCGAATAGTTTGTTTTGTGAAACATTTTTTTGTTTTGTTTCAGGAAGCGTGGCTGTTTAGTGAATTTAGTAGTGTTTCGTGAAGCATTTTTGTGTTTTGAGAAAACTTTTGAGAAAGTGATTTTTTTTTCAGGAACTGTGGCTGTTTTGTGAAATATTTTTGTGTTTCAAGAAATGTGGCTTTTTAGTCATTTTTTTTGTGTTTTGAGAAACTTTTCTTTTGTGTTTAAGGGAGTGTGGCTGTTTTGTACAATGTTTTTTGTGTTTTGTGAATTTCTATGTTTCGCGAACAGTTTTTTGTTTTGTGAAACGTTTTTTTTTTTTGTTTCAGGCAGTGTGGCTGTTTTGTGAAACGTTCTTGTATTTTGTGAAATATTTTGTGCTTCAGGAAACCTGGCTGTTTTATGAAATGTTTTTTGTGTTTGAGAAGCGTTATTGCATTTTGTAATTCAGGGCCACCTTACAAAACCACAGTGATGGTGAGAATCCCTACATATGACTCTCTCTCTCTCTCTCTCTCTCTCTCTCTCTCACACACACACATACACACACAGGACAGAACGTCCCCTCGACTCTCACTGTGTGATCTGGTTCTGCTTACTCTTCCTTGTTTTCTGATTGAATTCGGAGTGGACTGGAGGTACCCAGAGAGCACAGCATCAGTGTGCGCCTCATAAATCCTCGTCCTGTGTGTGTGTGCGCACGATTGTGTGAAAGAGGATGTGGAAGAGTGAGCATGTGTGAGAGGCCTGTGTTTAGTCTAAGCTTGGATACTGAGCCACAGCACTGATAACTGAGCCCCATATTTCAGAGACCTGAGTGCCAAGCCAAAACACTGCACTTGAGTGTGTGTGTGTGAGAGAGAGAGAGAGAGAGAGAGAGAGAGACGAGAGAGAAAAGGAAGCATAGATGCGTGTGTGTGTGTGTGTGTGTGTGTGTGTGTGTGTGTGTGTGTGTGTGCGCGTGCTCTGTCATATAAAGAAACCCATCAGGATTAATTGTAGTAATAAAAAGTGTAATAAAATCATTTGCGTTTGGCGTCTCTGGGCGTTTCCTTGGTAATGCCAACATGAAGAGAGGAACCATTACATCTGCATCATTAAACACTGGCACTGGGTAACCTTTGGATCTTCTCAGACTATATATATATATATAAAGCATATAAACACACAAAATATACACTCGAGTGCAAAAGTTTACACCCCCACGGTTGAAAAGCTCTTTAACTTTTAATTTATAACCTCAGCTCTTCAGCCGTATTCGGTGCTCGTGCTAATGATGAAGGAAGATCTGTGAAAGCTAAAACACTACCGACTCGATTTAAGGTGTTTGTGAGAGAGAGAGAGAGAGAGAGAGAAAGGGAAAAAAAACATGCACACTCGATAGCACTTACACAAAGGTGCAAGACGGATGATCAGTGAGAGTTGTGTCTCTCTGCTGCTTTTACACGTGTGCTTTGATGAAAAAAAAAAAAGCAGTTCGGTGTGCTTTCACTTCAAAATAGAAGAAAACGCGAGACGGTGTCGATGCAAATAGATTCAATTTGCAGTTTTCCCGCTGACTGAGACCGACCCCAGGGACGGCGATTGTGTGCGCGAATGAACGCCACCGAAAAGCAGGTATCATGTTTTGTAGAAGAGGGGTTTAGAAACAGGATGGGATCACGTCTGAAAAGAACGACGACTTGTTTTCACGCATTAGCTCGAAACGTATTTAAACACGTTGATTCACACGTCTACCTGCAGTGTTTAATATTATTAGTAGTAGTAGTAGTAGCAGTATTTTTTTTAAACGCATCTTAAATATCGTGTCATAAAACAGGCCATTTATATCAGGCTACTGCCTTGACGTTATGCAATTATTATTTGCCAATCATCATCATCTACTACTATTTTTTTTTGTGCGTCACAAGCAAATTAAAGTGTGGTGTTCGGGGTCGTGTTAAATCAGGATGGCTTTCAGGAACAAATGATGTTAAATATTTATTATTTGTTCTATTTTAAGGGCGTGTAAACTTTTGCACTCGGGTTTCCAAACACGTAGAAACAGACGCTGTAAATCCTCCGTGACTCACACCATGATGCCAGTCTACGTTTAAGTAAAACAAACATGTGACGGGTTTACCTCGGCTTATCTGTCTCTGTGTGTGTGTGCTGGGGTTGGTGGCGTGGCATGACACTCTCGCTCTGTGTGTGTGTGTGTGTGTGTTAATAAGAAAGATAAAGCCTTGCACAGATTACACATGTGACACTCTACCACCCTGCTTATCGGCGCGCTGAAACGCTGGGCAAAGCGAAAGAAAAGAAAGAAGAAGAAGAAGATCAGAGTGCAGTTACGCCTTGTGTCATCCACGTCCACGGGGAGAATCAACTCTGGACTTTAAAGCAAATCCGCGTATAATTGGTGAGGCAATATTTATGATGGAGTTGACCCTGATTTCACGGACACCCTTGGCCCGAAGATATAGAGGCTCATATAGTCATAAACGGCGAGAGGATTCACCTTGGCGAGGTGTGGGGACGAGGGGCTCGGGAGTGGGAGAGACAGAGAGAGACGGAGAGAGATAACGGAGAGCGTCAGGAGAACTCATCGTTAAACTGAGAAAAGGAGGGGAAAAAAAAGTTGAAGTAATTCAGGCAACTATATACTTTATATAAAACATACCTACTGTCCTGATCCTAGATTTCCTATATATATATATATGTTATATATGTGGTGCATATTTTCATATACACGTCTCTGTAATACAAATCATCTGTCGGGAAGTACGAATAACAATCCTGCCAGTAACTATACGTTTTCTAATTTCCTTTAATGACTCAGACGAACAAACGGTAACGGAAATAAGCCTAAGAAAAAAAAAAAGAAAAAAATATATCAAACGCTCTCTCCGCGCTCTCCCAGGCGATTCTGGCAGCATATTAAACACAAGTCTGAAGTGAATTCTGGGTAGTAACAGGGTTATGGATTGACCTACGGTGCTGTATGGGGGGGGATTTGTTTCGGTAGACAGCTAATGACTCTGGAGTGAAATCATTTGACTCACTCAATATGAGCAACAAAGAAGAAGAAACAAGGACGGTTTTTTGTTTTTTTTCAGTGATCCTGCATCTGGAGACGGTCAGGGAGCGGATTTATGGACTGACAGAGAAAACGAGAGAAAGAGAGAGAGAGAGAGAGAGAGAGAGAGAGACTCTTCAGACATGAGCACATGTTAAGGGTAAGATGTTTTGGTTTCCCTCAGACTTGACGCACTTAATGGACGACTTCTTTAATACTGCACTTCAGTGCTTCATCTCAGTGTGTGTGTGTGTGTGTGTGTACACGTGTGCATGTGAGCGAGCTGTAAACATCAGGGACCTGAAGCAGTAAACCAGCAGAAGGGAGGATAGGTAGGTGATGAGACACAGAGTCAGGGAGAAGACAGATGCAGGAATGACCCCCGCGAGGCTCGTTCTGCTCGTGCCCCGAGCTGATGTTGCTGATGCTCGTCCCAGTTTACACCCCCAGCTCCTTCCTGTCCATCCTGTCCTTCCTGTCCGGTGCCTGGGAGTGTGGGTGTCCTTGAGCTCGTAAGCTGGGAGACAGGAGGCCGGACGCAGGTCTGGATTTCCCAATAAAAAAAAAAAAGAAAAGAAAAAAAACAAGTGGAAGAGTGTGTGACGCGTTCAGCACGACTCCTCCAGTGCGTTCACGACCTGCTCCAGGATGTCGGGGCAGTGGTCTGCGATCTGCTGCAGGACCGAGTTGGCGTACTCCTGCAGCTCGGCGCTCTCTCGCTCGCACTGCTCCAGCTCCGACTCCAGCTGCAGAAGAAGAAGGCAAAGGAGAAGAACATCTGCTTAATCCATTCTGATCGGTATCTCCACCGGTTAAGCTCGAGCTACAGTATATACATCAATGAGTTTTTGCATTTAAGTAAGTAAGGAGTAAAACACTCTAGGGTCATGCTGGGATAGGAAAATAATCAACAACCTCTGCGGTGCCCATTCTCAAGCTGATTAGTTTCCTAAAACAGCACGTCCTGAAGTGTTTCAGTCCTTTAAACAAGAGTGATTTGGAATTTTTAAAGAACTTCAGCAACAACAACAACAATAAATATCATTATTATGACATCAGGTAAGAAAATCTGACGTTTCAAGACCATTTTTTTTTGTTTTTTTTTAAGCTTTAATATTAATTAATCCCTTTATAAATTCACCAAACACAATTAAGACAAATGAAGGTGATTAAGGCCCAGGAGATTTTATGGTCAGCCAGGTTTAAAACCTTAATGCTAGGATTTTTATTTGTTCCTTCCTGCATTCCCTGTGTTTCCTCCCCTTCTGTCCAACTGTGTACACAGAAGCCCATCTGGGTCAAAGAGAAGTGAAAAGAAGTCAAGTGCAACTATAAAGTTCTCGGCTCAGACGAGACCATGAAAGTGTCTGTGAGCTGAAAAATGTGAGCGAGCGCAGATGAGGTGCAAATAAGGAAAAAAAAGAGAGAGAGAGAGAGAGAGAGAGAGAGATCAGGAAGGTGTGAAGCTACAGTGACTATATAATCTCCTTCTGCTCTCTCTCGCTCTCTCTCTCTCTTCGCCACCTGATCTGACTGTCTAACTTCCTGTTAACACCCCATCATTAAAACGCTGCTGGAAAGCCCTGTTTCTGCAAAGTACATCATTTTAAACCATTAGAACACGGCTCTGCGCTTGGAATTCATTTCGCTGGTTTTAATTTTCCGCTCGTTAAAGGAAGCCGAGGCTAAAAACGAGTATTTAACATATTTCACTGCATCTCATGCACTAATGATAATCACAGGTGAGAATCGCATTTATACGCGGAAAACCGTTTTTCCACTTGGAGCGAGACGGGAAACGGGAAGGAGGGTGATGGCCAGGGATACGCCGTGCCAAGCGGTCTAGGGAAGTATGATATAGCAGGAGCAGGTGCCTCAGTCTAGCATTTTCTCACACACTCAAACACACACACAGGTGTCAGAGAGGCCCATTAACCATAAACGCTTCGACTAACACAATGCTCTGGGGTAAGAGGAGAAAAGAAGAAGGGAAAAATGAGAAAGGAAAAAGTTGCATGTTGTAAAAAAAAAAATAAATAAATGCACAAAAATTCACAAAAACTTGCTTAGTTAGCAAGCAAGTAAGTAAATATTAGCTGAAAAGGTTTAGATAACTTCTAAAAATAAGCCTAGGTATTTTTGAAGTATTATAAGTAAGACATTTTTTTTATTAAGTTTTTTTTCTTTGAAAATCCTTGTAATTTTATTTAGTCTTATATTTATATTACATTGAGGGACGCTCATATATATTTATATACAATATAAAATAAAGTCACTATTTCAGAAAGGACAAACTATTGGGCTGCATCAAGCAAAGACAACAACTAAGGAGATTTAAATGACTGGAACTGGGTTAAGAACACTAAATAATGTCAAATTTTTGAAGGGAGATCAGAAACACTTAAACCTGCATGGTAAAAAGAAATCACCAGTAAAAACCACAGCTATGTTTAATAATGATGAAGCGATGCTCCCATCATACATAGTGTCCACTGTACAAGCCTCTAGACTCAGTAACGTAATGTGGCAATAAAATGAAGTCAGCTGACGACCTGAATGTACTGAATCACTAGATTATCACATCTAGTTTTTCTTCCCTGATGGACTCAGATTGTGAAAGAGTGATTCCAGGAGCATAAGCATTTATTTTCTCACATGAACTGGCCACCAAAGTGTGTGTGCTGCAATCAAAGTTAAAGGTGACTGAATGAAATCTTAGAGTGTGTGAATTTTTCTCTTTGGCCAGGCAGTGTATTTTTTAGTATTTCAATAAAAGCGTTTCATTACATGTAATTCATTAGCAATTCATTGATGCTTTCCAAGAATAAGAAACAACCTCAAGAAATTCTTATTCATCATCATCCAGCATTAGGATTTTATTTTTTTTCTCCCCCCTCAGTTTCGGGTCCAGCGTGTCCTAAATTTCACTTGCAGTTTTGGCTTCGGTGAAGAATTTTTTATTTCACTGCGTCGCTCATCACTCAAACGTTACCCAGCAGAGCCTCCAAGTCATCCGCCCCACATTTCCCCCAAAGGTACGCGGGCCTCTGTGAACAGGCAGAGATTTGATGTTGTCCAAAACCTTCAAATTGCCTTTCAGATCTAAACGCAGACCAAAGATCCAAAAGCTCTCCATCCGCAGAATATTCCGAAAAAAAAAAAGAAAAAAACCCACAAAGCTGTTTTCTTTGGCTCGCCCAAATTTAACAAGGTTAATGATAAAGACATCTGTAACAATAATGAGAGCGCGCATTCATATATCATAAAAAGCGCTTCCCCTTTATGTATTTTTATGGGTGCGCGCGTCTGGACTGAATGGCCGCTTCATAATTAATAAAACAAAACAAGGATTCGGTGGTTCAGATGGCGCAACGCAATGCTACCTGTCAGGCTGGTGTTTGTACAACTGCAGGGCAAACACGCCTGGCCAGCGGCGAGAATGACAAGCATCCATTCCTGATGCACAGAGCTAGTGCTAATGCTACGCTCCGCTTGCTCAGGCTCTGAAGGGGGGAGTCCGTGACGGATATGCCCGGGAAAGACTTTCCATATCTGGGCCTCTGCGCCAAGGCGAAATGGGGAAAAGATTAAATCCTTAAGAATGAATCTGGGCCAGGACTGGAAGGGGGCAATCAGAATCTAAGTGGACCTGAACAAGTTTATATAAGGATACAAACTGGCATTTATTGATGCTCAAATTTAGAAAAAACAGCCAAGACTCCGTTCTCTGTGTCAAATTTCCATCTCGTATGTCCATGCACGATGCATCAAATGACTCGCAGTGAGAACGAAAGCACGGCAGCTTCGGGTCTACAGAAACGGCTGCTAGCCCAGATTTAGACGGGATAACCCCTGGGAATGCTGGACATGTGGGAAAACAGATACACAGAATTAAAGAGCAGGTAGAACAGAGAAAGATGACATCGTGTTATATGAGGAGGGTTAATGAGGCTCATCGGAGGCTGATATATGGTGCTCGATACGAGGCTGAGGGGTGCAGTCAGGCCGCCTATGTAAGCTCCATTAAGAGCACACGGCAGAGAAACGGCAGAGAAACTGCAGGAGGTTTGGAGCTCAAAGCTAGCTTACAAATATGGGGGAGAAAAAAAAAAAATCCCATTATTAGGGTTGGTACCTACTGTAGCAGATAAAACTCCAACCGGAGGATTTTAAGTTTATTTATAATACATAACTCACGTGACCTATGTGCATGTTCAAGTATTGGAAATACAACCGTGCACCGAGCTACTTAAGGAGCGGACTGAACCTCGCAAGAAGTGACAACTTGTTTATTATTATTAACATGTTAATAATCCGTGTGTAGGAACATAACACATGTTGTTCATTTGGAACGTTTGTCTTGATATGCTCTAATAAAAAATGTACAGTGTTACAGAAAACATTTAGCATTTGTATGTCTAAGTATTTAATTAGGCTTTTCCACTTATTAATAGCTTAACTTGAAATGTTAAATAAAGATTAAAAAGATATAAATTAGTTATAAATGCATAGATTTTTACTTTCCTGTTATATTTTTAAACGCGTCTCCCAACATTAGTGTAAATGTACTGAAATGTCAGCTTGGAGAAACTTTTCAGACTGAAGAACGTCTGTTTTTTTGTTTTTTTTAATCGTTAAGTCTCCTTAGAGGGATTACTTCAATTCTATTTTTGATTATACATTAATTATTTTTTGTTCTTCTCATGTCCTGGAATCCTCATTCGCTCTTTTCCTTCACTCCCCCCGCCTCGTAGTGACTCCGTAGTCACGGTATTGTCCCGGATCTCTCAGAACCTCAGCTTTCCATGTCTATCGAGAACAACCTGCATATGCAAAATCCTCATTAGCATATTGCTCTCTCACCGACTTTGGAAGTGATGTAATTATTCTGTTTAGGCAAATTATTCTCTCTAAACAAAACACAAGACCCCCCACTCACTTCACATGCGATTTCTAAGCAAATTAGTTCTCGTTATTTATGATCCCGGTAAACGTTTCCACCAAATGAGCATGATTATAAACAGGCGATATAAATACAGGAACGAGATCTGATAGCAATAATGAAATTCAAAAGAAAAACATCTTAAAATGTTTATTAATCCAAAGGGCATGCTGGAACTTTGAGGCTAATTACGGCAAAGCTGCACATCCGTCAGATGGGAACAAACAGGGCCCGTTTGCTAGACACTGATTAAGACCAGAGTTCGGGACATGAGCGACTTTCAACAGAGAATTTCCAGGCAGTGTGTAATTTTTTTCTAAGGTTAGTCCGAGATCTCGACACGACTCGGTTTAAGTGAATGAGCTCTCTGGTGTAGGCATGGCTGCTGGGTCTTCTCACCACTTTACTATGTCTACTTAGTAAAGATCCTCTGAAAAAACAGAGCAGTAAAGATAACACAAAGCTTTAGATAAGAGGGAGGTATCTGTCTCATTATCTGTCTCCCAAACTGGTTTCCTTTCTCAGCCTTGACCCAAAACCACAAGGTGGGGACATGAGGAGAGAGAGAGAGAGAGAGAGAAAAAAGGAGAGCGAAGCATAAAGAGAGGATGTTTTTTTGGTTTGTGTTGCTCTCTCTGTTATCATGGTGGATTCTTATCGGGTGTTATCACACCTTTACTGCTAGGGCGCTCTCTGAGCCCCAGATAAACAGCAGCTGGATTATAATGAGTGCGGGAAGAACTCGACTCTCCCACCAGATGATGAACAAGTTCTAGAGACAGCTGGCTTAAACATGCTTACAGAAATCAGAAACGAACGAGTCCTGCTTCGCAACAATTCTTTTTATATTTCCCGAAAAAAAAAAAAACAAACAGGGTGGCGGGCGAATCCGAAATCTTTAACGGCACTTTTCTTCTGCTCTTCCAGCTTTCGTCCCCATATTGCTCATCACTTCTAACCTTTGAACCCTTCGTCCCTCCTTCTGGTCCTGACTTACATGTGTGTTTCCACCTCACTTCCCTTTCGCACTGCCCCAGAGAGAGCGAGAGAAAGGAGGAGAAAAAGAGAGACATGGATATAAATTAGGCCGTGAGCTGAGTGCTCCCATGGCATGGTGGTTAAATCAGAGGGATAAAGATGACGGCCATGGGCAAACCCTGTCCTTGGCTGGATCCAGACTGAGTTTCCATCAGTGCCAGGATGGAGTCAAGGAAAAGTGAAAGGAGGGGGAAAAAAGAGACTTGGGGCTAGGTCTAAAAATCTGGAGATCTGGTAAAGCAATCAAATCTCTTTCAATAAATCTGCATAAAGTAAAAAAGATGACAGACTTTTCCCTAAATGTGACAAGTATAAAAGCAACGATTCTCCGAGTAGGAAATGGTACTTTTCACTTCAGCAAAATTAGACACTCGTCTTACAGGAAGGGGGGTGGGAGTGGGGGTGGGGGGGGTATTTGACTACATAAACCGCTTGCTTTTAAGAAAATCCCCCTTAAAGCTTCGGGTGCCCGTTCAACCCCCCCCTCCTCAATAAACTGAGATGAGGTCACTGCAATCTTCCCTTGTTCTGTTGAAATCCCCTCTCCCCAAGCCAGAGCGCTAATGCTCCCCGACGGAGGTCGCTTTCTGGTGCTAGAGTGGAATTTATCCCTACGGTGTTGTCTTAGAGCCTGACAGCTCTCCCCAAAGACTCCTCAACTCTCCATTGCCCAAGGTCACGCCAGCTCAGGTACGCGGGACGAGGGGTTCAAAGGTGAAGGTGTGTATTCTGATTGAATAAGCAGACTATTACTTTATGTGGACCAACAAAAATTGGGATGAAATTAATTTAAAAAAATGTCTAAACCTGAGAGTAAGTTAGCTGTAATGTTAGAAGAACAAAAACAACCACTAGCCTTTATATATCATAAACTGTACAGAATTGTGAATTTCTTTTTTTTTCATATAATCTAACGTTTTAGGTAGCTCCGGTCAGAGCGCAGGGTCAGCCATGACACGGCACACCTGGAGCAGAGAGGGTCTTGCTTGAGGGCCCAAAAGTGGCAGTGTGATGGTGTTAATTAAAACCAAATTAAAATTTAGTAGAGATTCCCTGAGCACAATGGCCTCGTCTTGGGGAAACTGCCTTCTTCCTCATGGTATTGCTCCTGCCAGGTTATTATATAAACAGAGGCATTAATACTGAGCGGTTGGAACAGACGAGAGGGGAAACGAGGTTGCTGCTGAGGTTGTTACTTAAACAATTAATGTTTAAAATGTATCTTTAAGCACTTTGCAGCATGTCAGATTAAAACATTTGTTACCTCTTTTTTTATTTAATCTACATCATTTATTTAATTTAATATGAAGAAATGAGGGGTGGGCTCAAGACGCTTCCACAGTACTGTACGTCAGTTAACAAAAAAAGATACACCCACTTTTTCATTACTTTTGGTAACAGTTTACATGTACAGTTGGATAAATTGTCCAACAATGGACTGTGCTCTCTGTTGCGGTCTGGGAAGCGATTCCGCTCCCTGAAGGCCAATACACAGAGAATGAGGAGGAGCTTCTTCCCGCAGGCGATAAGGTCTCTCAACCACAACATAACACAGGACTAATACCATCTTTTTAACATCCAACACTGACTGGACAATCATGGCCACTACGGACACATTCATTCCCCCCCGTCATTTAGAAATTTTTACAAATTTCTATTTTTTCTTCTATATTTTGCTATATTGTTATTATGTCCTTATTTGTACAGAATATTTTACTAGTTAAATTTATTTTCTATCGTATTTCTTTTTATTCATATTTATTTCTTATGTACACTACGTTCCAAATGATTACGCAAATGACATCTTTCTCTGATTTTCATAATTAGTCAATGCAAATGACAGTCAGTATAATTTTCTAGTTATCAACCATTAGTGTAT
>JAOVVA010000016.1:15433473-15455962 GCA_028565275.1 Leiocassis micropogon
AATCTGCAAAAATGTCAACAATTCTGTGTTTTTCTGTCAATATGGGGTGCTGTGTGTACATTAATGAGGAAAAAAATAAACTTACATGACTATACTGAAAATGGCTGCAATATAACAAAGAGTGAAAAATTTAAGGGGGTCTGAATACTTTCCGTACCCACTGTATGTGTTTATTAAAGGTGGTCACGCTATCATCCGAAGATCGCTAGTTCGATTCCCGGGTGATGCAGTCAGAGGCCTGGAGAGAGCTGATTGGCCAAGCTCTATCAGCAGGGTGTGATGGGAGGCACTCAGTGCTCTCACATCAATCACGGCTCTACAGCCAATCAGAGGCGTCTGTGACCTCATGCAAGCGGAAGAGAGCAAATACTGCTGTCCTCCGAGTGTGTTATGCCGCTGGAGTCACATGGTTTGGAGGAAACACATGAGTCTTCGGCTCTCCCTGAGTGGTAGTAGTAGCCTTAATGTGGGAGCCCCCTAGTGACGGGGAGGAATTGGATACGACCTAAATTAGGGAAAAGGGGGGAGGGGGTATATAATGGTCAGGTATTTTTGGCATACATCCTAAGTTCACAACCCAGTGTCTTTTGCATGTGTTAGACTGTTAGAACCCCTTCTGGCTCAGGAGTCGCGTCTTAGCCCTCGTACATGGTCTCGATACGTCTACCCACCCTGCTGCGGGATGATGCATCATGTTCGCACAAAATTCCCATGACCACTCGAGAGAGATGGAGGCCTCTGGAACATCTCACAACAGCGCGGAAAACAAAAAAGGAAGATGAAACTAGTTCTTTCATCCGGAGGTCAGGGGGACTTCCCCAGTGTACAGACTCATCACCGTGAGACCCCTGTGGAGAGGTAGGGGAAAATAAGAAAGAAAGAAAAAGCCTCTTACATAATCAAGACAGGAGCAGATGCATGTAACAGACCCAAAAGAGGTGTAGTAACACATGACCTTTTTTTTTTTTTTTACCATGCGCTGTCTCAGGAGACAAGGCAGGATTTAGATCTAGATGAAGTGAGTGAAAAGCTCAGCAGGCCGGACTGACAAACGGCGAAGTTGTGCTGAGTGACTGACAAACACACACGTGGGTTCGGCGTAACTTATACTTAATACAGCCTCCTACACATGGGTGTACATCCTGTTGAGTGGCAAAGCGTCCAACAAGCGTAAAGAACACATGGCAGATTTATCAGAGCAGAGTCAGCCAGTTGTTGGTAATAGTCATGTACTTCTTGTAGGAGGAGTTATATAAAGAAATGGGATAAGCAGAGGCAGAGTGATGACAATGTGAAATGGATGTGAGAAAGGATGAGAGAGAGAGAGAGAGAGAGAGAGAGAGAGAGAAAACAAGTCTGGAAAATAGATGGCATAACACTTCAGCTCTCCCTCCACCTCCATTCTTCTTCATCTCTCATGCTCATGCTGTCCATGGACGGTTAAGTACTAAATGGCCTGGGAGATTTAAGATGACTGTTGGACAGAGGAAACGGGGGGAGGGGGCGGTATGTTTAGGGGCTTGGAATGAGCTAGTCCATACTGATCTGCCCTCAATCACACCAGCTCCATGTCTCTATGGTGGGGGTATGGGTGGGGGTAGGGTAGGGGTAAGTGTGACATGTGCTGCCACAGGCCTCCTCCTGTACACATGCCTGGGAGGAATTAAGAGTCTGCTGACAGGATGAGAGTTTATTAACAATACACACTATTGCAGAAGAGACTGTGGATATAGAGTATATGAATGTGTACTGTACAATTACTCAAGTAATGCTGTGTGTGTTTGTTTTTAATTCATAAAGCTGGAAACTCGGATTCAAATGTTAGATGACTCTGTATTTATGTCGGACCTAATTTTACTTCAATTCAATGTAATTAATTCAGTTTTATTTATATACCACTTTTAACAATGGTATTTGTTGCAAAGTAGATTTATAGAATAAATAAAAAAATCTGGAAATGAGTTTGAAATATGTACAAATCATAATGATCAGATTGTTCCTGATGAGCGACAGTGGCAAGGAAAAACTCCCTGAGATGTCAATGGGAAGAAACCATGAGGAGAACCAGACTAAACAGGGAGCCCATCCTCATTTGGCCGACTTGCTTTTTGACTTTAGACTAGAATCATAATTTTAATCTGGATTAAAAATGAAAAACATGAAAAAAAAAACTGATAAATGAGCAATCAAGTGTAAAGCAATATATAGTATAGAGTACCAGTCAAAAGTTTGGACACACCTTCTAATTCAATGTTTTTTTTGTGATTTTTTTATTCCCCTATATTTTAGAATAATACTCGAGATTTCATAACTGTGAAATAACACATAGCACTGGGTAATTAAGAAACAACAATTACAGTAGTCAGTTGCTATATTAAGACTCAAAGGTCAGGTCCAAGAACAGTATTGTTGAGTACATTTGCAAAAGCCATCAAGCACCATGATGAAACTGTCCCTCACGAAGACCTTCCCAGGAAAGCAAGACCAAAATGTACCTCTGCTACTGAGGAGAAGTTCACTTAGAGTCACCAGTTACCTCAGAAACCACCGATTAACAAAACATCACCTCAGATTAGAGCCAAGCAAAAGCAAATAGCAAAAACAGCAAAAAATGAGATTATTGCATATTTTGGACGACTTTAGCACCGTTTTACACTGTAGAAAGAAATCAGAAAAGACCATGGTGTGTCTAATGTTTTGACTGGTAGTGTAGATAATACCTTTATTTGAAGATTTTTGTATGCATAAATTATTGCAGTATTTTTCTCATGCAGTGTTCAGTGATGCTCGGTTTGGTATGGATTTAAATAATGTTGAATATGTGCAAAATTAATGTGTTGCTATAATATATAAATAAATGAATAACCCCAACGAAATGAGTTCACATTTTAAACTGATACTTTAAAACGAGCTGGGTACTTGGTACTCATTTGCAACACATTTGTCTTTTCCTTTTTCTTTAATCAGTTGATGGTTACACAAAGTATCTTCGCTTACGTATATGTTCCTAGCAGAGTTAATAGGTCTTACTAAACACTTCATTTCAGAAGAACAAAAAAACAAAAACAAAAAACAAACGAAACATTCCTAGGAACTTCATTAAAACGGCACAGTTAATCCAGACAAAAGCATCAAATGAGCTAGCATAAACTGAACTATTAAGTTCTCACGCAACCCTACTAAGAGTTCTCTTTCTCACCTCTAATGAACAACTGTGAGAAAATTAGACAACCGCACCATCAGAGGCCATGCCCTCCAATGCAAGTTTAATTTGTGGGGATTTTCCACTGCTCGTGGTCATGGTCTATTATTTAATGATATTATGAGTGATTTCCCTTCCCGGCCTGGAGAAGGAGAGCCGGTGGGCCAGAAGCCCGGAGAAAGGGCTCCAACATCCGCCTATTAACACATCCTACAGTGGTGCCTTGCGCCAGGAGCCCAAAAAACGTTCCGCCGGCACAAACCTCACCGCAATGAGCCTCAAACTTTACTGGATCGCCAGCCCACTCTCTGCTTCAAACGTCACGTCTTAACTACGTCCTGCTAGTTCATGGGGTTTAAAGGAAAGAGGCGCTAAGTAAATAAAAAAAAAGAAGAAAAAAAAAAGAAAAGATGATTAAAATAACAAAAACAACCTGTATGTTCCAACCACAGTTTAAAGTCCTAGCTGTGTCGTCATGTGATCTATTGGCCAACCATAACTGCAAGGATTGATTTAGTGGTAGTGCTAACTAAGAAGGAAGGAAACCAAACACCTTTTATCCCTTAATACCAAGGGAACATAGCGTAATATAGATGTGTTTTTCTCTAGACTGAACACCAGTAATGCCGTGGTTCAACTGGCTTCGATGGTCTATTTTCTTATTTTACCCAGCACATCCTTGAATTGTTGACATCCAAGAGAGAAACCAGAAACGTGGATGTGTCATTAAATTGTATTTTCCTTAGATGACGCATCCCGAGTGGACGAGCCAAAGCCTTTGGTTTGTCGAGACCTTAAATGTCAGGACACTTGGGAAAAGGAATTCTACAGGAAAAGCTTCTTAGTGCCAAAAGGAGAGAAGAGGCATGACACTCGCGAGACAAAAAAGTGTGCCTATGTCTGGGAGGCATCGAGACAACGGGAGGATTGGGGATCCGAACAGCGTGAAAGCAGAATGTTCGGGGAGATAAAAAGGAACTCCTCAAATGAAATAACAAGTGTACATGCATCCACCCACACACATCAGTGCGCACACAATTTCCAACCAACTTGGCAGAGGACCACACATTTCCCCTAGGGAAAAAAAAGCAGAAGTTGCTGCAGAGGGAGCTTAGAGAAAACAGAAGTGCCACTGCGAGTCAGTCTGATATTCAGCAGGAATTCTATTCGGGATGACAGCGAGATTTTGAAGTTCTATTCGGGATTCCAAAGAAATCTCAGTTTTACTCAGGATCCCAGACAGATTATGTAGTTTCTGTTCAGGATCACAAAAAGATTTCTAAGTTCTGTCCAGGATCCCAGAGATACTGAAAGTCTATTTAGAGTTTAAGTTAGGATCCCAGAAAAATCTAGAGGTTTTAGTCAGGATCTCAGAAAAATCTATGAATTTTAGTCAGGATCCCAGAAAAAATTAGGGGTTTTAGTCAGGATCCCAGAAAATTCTAGGCGTTTTAGTCAGGATTCGAGACAGATTTTATATTTCTATTTAGAATCACAGATTTCTGAGTTCTTTCCAGGGGCCCAGAGATTTTGAAGTTCTATTCAGGATCCCAGTAAAATTTTGTGGTTTTATTTAGGATCACAGAGAATCTGATGTTCTATTCAGGATCCCAGAAAAATCATGGATTCCTGTCCAGGATCCCAGAGAGATTCTGAAGTCCTACTCAAGATCCCTGAAAAATCTTGGAGCTCTGTTCAGGATTCATAGAGAGATTTCTGAGTTCTGGTCAGGATCTCAGGAAGGTTGTGAGGATGCCAGACAATAAAAAAAAAAATCTTTTTTTTATTATTTTATTCAGAATCACAAAACGAGTTCTGTTCAGAATCCCAGAGAGATTTTCGAATGGTATTTCAAATCTATAAAGTTATGTCTAATTTCTATTTAAGATGCCAAAGAGATTTAAGATTTCTGGTCAGGATCTCAAAGAGATTTCACAGTTCAAGTCAGGATCCGAGAGAAACCTTGGAGTTCTATTGTTTTATTTAGGATCACAGATGGATTTTGTAGTTCTATTCAGAATAAAAAAAAATAAAAAAAAACTTTCATTCAAGATCCCAGAGTTGTATTTGGGAACCCAGAAGAATCTTGTTTTTTTTATTCAGGATCCCAGAAAGATTTCATACTTTCAAAATTCATAATCGCAAACAGAAGTTTTTTCAGAAGTCCAGAGAGAATTCTATTCAGAATTCATAGAGATACTTGAATTCTGTGTAGGATCAAAGAGAGTTATCGGAATTCTAGTCAGGATCCACGATAAAACTCTGAGGATACCAAGGAGATTTTGGAGTTCTGTTCAGGATCCCAGATTTCTAAGGCAAATTCAGGATCCCTAAAGAGATTTCGGAGTTATATTCCAGATCACAGGAAGACTTTGGACTCTTTCTGTTCAGGATCCCAGAGAACTTTCAGAGTTCTGCTTAGAATGCCACATAGAGTTTGGAGACTGTGCGTTACTTAGAGGAGGCTTTAACCACACACTGGACCAAAAATATCTGATCACATTTAGATCACCAGTGCATCCACAGAGAGGGTGTGTGGTTCAGTTTCAGAAGTGTCAACATGGCTAACAAGAAAAATATTTCACCACAAAACACAAGCATATGTTGGTGGATGGGACAAGCTTTTCCCCTGAAATGTGCTTCATGAAACTCTAGGAAATGTGTGAGGCACTAGTTTGGAGAGACTATTACTTCAATAATAAGGAACTTCTGCATTTTTAACCACAGAATCAGTGTGACGTGAAAATAAGTGCAACTAAAAAAACACAAATCCTTTAATGTCTGGCATACTTTTCCCTTCACTGAATTGGCAAATTTTATTAGCATTTTGTCTGATTGTTGCTTTAGCTTAAAATACTGGAAATGGCAGTTTGCATGTAGCTTCCATGTTGTCAAAGCGGTTTGTACGCTCAGTAGTAGATATCGAAATTGACAGCCCAGATAAAGCCCTCAATGTAAATCTCTCAACTCGGTCATTGCGCTGCTTGTTCTGCTGGTTGCCTTCTCTTTCAGCACATCGTTTGTTTGGGACAGAAGTTTGTTTCTCTCAGACATCATCATAAATTAAAAAAAAGGAGTCGATTTTCCCCTCATTGTCTCCTTATTCACTGATTTGGTGGATGAGTCCAAAAAAGACAAGGTCCATTTGAGTGTCATAAAGGAGAAAGAACAGCAGAAACTCTAAAAGTGCCATGGAACTTGTGCCCCTTGAAAGCCTAAACTCTTTAAGGGCCCCAGCCGTGTCTACCCTACTGTCTGCACCAGGCCCTCGGAGCCAGAGGCCAGCTTTTATATTGGACTCATATGGAAGGAGGAATGTTTTAACAATGACCCCCTACAATTTCCCGACGAACACATGTTTCCAATTTTAATTGAATTATACATGTTTGCACTGAAGTCAGCTGGAAATCACAAAGAGGAGGAGGAGAAAAGAAAAAAAGAAGGCAAATTGGAATAAACAAATGCAAGTACAAATATGAATCAGAACGCAAAGCGCAAATTTTAGGTTTATATTAATGACTATAACAGAGCTGTTGAAATGCTTCCTTTGTAACCACCAGGCTTCTTTGCTTACTCAAAACCAAATTGTACATTAATTCATAGGTCTTTCATAGTAGAGTGGGACTCGCTTTAATAATAATGATGTGGTGGGTGGCTACATTTACGGACGAGTTCAGCAGAGGGCAAAACGCCGACTGGTCCAGATCGGAGTACCCACTGACCCTAGCAATAGCAAGTGATGGCCAAGCTCTCTGTTTTACAATTTTCCACACAAATGCACGGTCCAAGTGGTTAGTAATGTCGAGGGTTACCCGAGGTGAGGTGAGGTGAGATACAGACAAACTATTCATTACTTATATAACTGCTGTGTTTTGGGTCCATGATGACTGAGTCACTTTGGATCTTGGTGACAAAAGAAGCCGTTGACTTCATGTGGTGGTGAAGTCGGGGACAAAGTCCAGATGTCAATAGTGTGACAATGCTTCTTTAAAAGGGAAAGTAAAACCAGCTTGCTGTCACTTCAGCACTTGTAATGATGACTGAATTGCACAAACGGTCAAAGTATCAGGCTGCTGGTTACAGTGCTTAAGAACATATAATTAAATCTGTAATACAAGAAATTTTGCCAGGAGGAACATTTTGTGAAAAGGCTTCACAGGGCCAAGGGTTTTAAGACCGTTCGTTGCGAGTCCCATCACGGATATAACGCGCGTTTAGAGAAGGCGCATGTGCTCGGACTGTGTTTCAAGGACGATACATGAATTTGTGGTCTGGGTCAATAAACAGTGAGGCAAAAATCAAAGAATGAGCATCGTATAAAAACAAAACAAAACAATAAAAGGCATAAGTCTGAAAAGAGTGTGCACAAAAACTGTCAACAAGATGATGGACGAGGAACATAAAGGGAGGGATAAATAACCTGAAATGCTTATGGGCTGAACACAGAACAGGTGCACACATCTGGAAAGAATGTGCTGACAAATGGGGAGGAGACGAGACTCAAACCAAAACGATCAACAGCGCCTGGAGAAGGATGGGCAAAAGCGTGCTGGAGGTGTGGATTCATATCTGAAAATATTACGCACAAGATTGTGTGACGAGTCAGCAGACCTTTCATCTGCAGGTTCAACAACACTACTGCGCTGCAGCTGCCTAGTGTTCGTTTTTCTTTAAATCTCCAAATATGAAGGTGAACACCTAAACCGGGTGCATTCCACACTCCGAGCATGAAGTACAGCACTTCTACTAAGTAGCCAAAGACTTCCATTCATCACACAGCAACAACAAAAGCCAGACTTGTGTGGAGCGGTGGTTCGGGGCTACTGACTAATTAATTTCGAGTAATTAAACTGTGCTGGACCACCTGCAAGCCACTATGAAGAAAAGACCAGAGCTTTAAATGATTGAATTATTCCATGTGCTAATCATGCATGTGGACATGCAACCGTGATTTCAACATCTGGCACATTACTGAAAGAAAGCAACGTTTCTTATACTTGCAATGTATTTACTGGTTTTGTAAAGTAATAAATGCAAACAGTTAAATTTGTTTGACAGCGCAGATTTAGACTTGGAAGTCCTGGATGTGGGAAATCCCACTCTGAGCAAACAGCTTAGCATTTACTTTTCCGTGTGACGTATTAAGCCTGTTGCATAAAGCTCGAGTTAAAAAAGTTAGCAGATGGATCAATTTATATCCTGAAATGTAACTGAGTAAGCGTGGGAAGAAACTCTAGTCACAAGAAACTCAGACCAGGAACGCACTCAAACTCCTACCGTACTGTAGCTCTGCCCTAATCGCTGATTAGAAGCACAAACATTACTGCATGAATGTGTTCGGAGCTCAGAGACGGACGAAAGCTCAGATTCCTGCCTAGATGCAAATGACGGAAGCAGGGCCGGTGAATTATATTTACAGTTACACTAGAGAATAATCAACCCTAATTTTACAGTACGATTGTAAAACGTGTCTTATCTTCGGGACGATCTTAAACGATGACCTTTCCAGATGGTGAGCACTGATTTTAACTCAAATATTAAATAGAGATTGGCCAATCCTGAATGTCAGATTAAAAAAAAAAAAAAAAAGTCTGACCTGCCGATTGTGATTTTGGCCGACTCTGATTTTCATTCTTAGAATTAGACAGCATACACAAAAACTTTTCTTCAATTGAAAATTTAACTGCATCCTCATTATAAAACACTAGGGATGGGGGAAAAAAATCGAGTTGGTTACATACAGTATCAGGATCCTTTTGTGGGGCAATTCATGTATCGTCACACTGGCCAAAAAAAGACTGACTAAAATATATATATTTTATTTATATAGCCTGTTATGTATTTATATTTATTTATATCATGCTTGCCTGTGAGGTGGTAAAAATGTTGACCTTCTATCTTCCATCTATAATCCTACAGGTGGCGCGCTCTAAACTATTCACACAAACACTATGTAGTAGTTGCAAATAATGTGCTAAGTTTGTTTAGAATGTTAGATTCTAATTCTAGAAATAATAAAGTGACAAATTATACTGTATATAAAAAAAAATTGGGATATTTATAAAATCGTGATACTAATAATCGTGATAGATCGAATCGTCACCTAGTTATCGTGATATCATCATATCGGCTGATACCTGTTGATTCCCGTCTTATATAAAACACTGCCTATTGAGTAACTTTTCTTTAAAACTACATAATGTTACAGGACTTTCTCTTACTCGAACAAATAAACAAATAAAATCCAAGTGTCAATGTCAAAAATCAAACACATCACAGGATTCTTCTGTGTCAGAGGGTGGGAGGAAAGCGTCAGCCATGTGTTTCTGCAGACGTCTTTTGTCTCTATGATTTAAATGAAAGTGAAAGGATAACCGCCCCCAAGCTGTGAGAGCACGGCTAATCTGTTTTCCTAGACTCCCAGGTACGGAGCACTATTCTGCCTGTCTCGCCGTTCGGGAGCTCGTGTGCGATCTGCACAGAACTGGGTATATTTCAGGCTGATTCCAGTTAGTGGCTGATCGTTTGGTGCTGCTTTAATATCAAACCCGCTCGATACGTATAACTCAACATCCTGTCGTGTGGAGGAGGAACACTGACTATCGGGTGAAAAAGCAAATGCGAGCGTAATCGGAGGGGGCGGGGGTAACTCAGCGGGTTAAAACGTTGAACTACGGATCACAAGGTCATGGGTTCAAATCCCAGCACCGTCAAGATACCGCTGTTCTGTCCCTTGAGCAAAGCCCTTAACTCTCAACTGCTAAGATGTGTAATGAGAAAACTGGGAATCGCTCGGGATAAATGTAAATGTAACGTGAAAGCATGAAAACATTATAAAACCTGATAGATAAGCGGAACTAAAGGCATCAATCATAAATGCTGCACCAAAGATAAGACTAGACTTAAAACAAAACATAAATAATTCATGAACCGTGACGGCTAGATCTGTAAGGTGAGTAACATCTCTATAGCTATCTCGTACGTTGTTTAAAGCTCAGTCTTGCTTATCCTTTACTTCGGCGCGGTCCACATATTTAAAGCCCCCCCGTCCCCCCCCCCGTTTTTTTTATTTCGCCAAGTTCCCAAATAAATAACGAGGCAAGCTGTGTCTGGCTATCATCCTCCATGTTTATTTTGATCTGAAGTCACATTTGTGCATGAGAAATCCTGCAGCATTCCAGGTATTACAGTCAGGAATTTAGATTTGTGTGTGTAATTTGAAGGCGTGGTCATTTTGTCCTGGGAAAAATCCTGTAGTGAAGGGATGAGTGCAGGACAATGCAGGACATTACCGTATATATCTGGGGATGGATTTAGTTTTTTCAATAGCATTTAGAGTACTGCATAAATCCTGAAGTGAACCCGGTGTTAGAAACACGTGTGTGTGTGTGTGTGCGCGCTTGTGATTTAACTTGTGCTTCTTACCTGCACTTTACAGTTAATGTTCCTGCTCAAAAACATCCATCAAAATTGTCAGGGCAAAAAAACAAAAACAAACAAAAAAAATAAAAAAATACGAGAGCACTGTAGTTTCTTGGGCATGCAGAAGCAGAAAGTGTATCGCATGCAAACGCAGACAATCGATCAGAACCAAAGCTGTCTGTTTTTTTTTTTTTCTATTTACAGAAGAAATTAATCTCCTGTAGGGCTTGCAATGTATTATAATTATGATTCTTAACTTTGGAATAATAACATTTTTCTGAGATAACGCTTGAGAATAATTAAAACACAGAATTGAAAAGAAAAAAAACTAAGTGCACACAAATTTAAAAGTGAAATAATAAGCAGTATTCGCATGGAAAGCTTAAAAAGCAAACAGTTACAAGAACAGCACAAACTGATGTCAAGGCAGAAATGGAAAAAATGCCACGGAGGACAAACACTGATCGATGATTATGTTCAAGAATGCAAAGAATGATGAGAAACAGAAAGAGAAAAAGAAAAAGAAAAAAAAAGAGAATTCCAGTTGCCAGTGAAGAGGTTTCTCACCCGTCTGAACAAAATGGCAGGAAGAAAGAGAGCATCTGGTTGGCTACGCCCAAATGCCCTCCTCATCGTCCTACGGGGTGCACATGAGTGCGGGGGTAATCCGAGGCAGCATGGGATCGAGAGAAGAGTTAGTTAGCATGTTAGAAAGACAAAGATTAGTTCAGTGTTCAGCATGTTCTTATCAGAGAAAAGATGCAACACTCCGCTCAAAAAAACAAAAAAAACAACAGAAATAGTAGAGCTTAGACAACAGAGTCAGTTGGGTTATGGAAAGACGTTCACACTGAACGGTACCTGGAGTCCTCTTATATATGATCTAAGCTCTGCTGTTCGGAGTCTGGTGCGGTCCCCTAGTGCTGATCTATGATGATGTTCGTGTGTGAGTCGGACATGCAGGGGTGAATAATGAGGCCCGACAGGCCGTGCTCACAGGAAGGCCTGCTCCAAGTGTTTTCTTGGCACTCGGACACAAGCAAATGAGGAGAATCTGTGACGGCGATGACCCTGGCTGTAACAGGATGTGTGCGTGCTCCCAGCGCGCTGACGGTCCTTTTCAGAGGCCTCTCCCTGGGCTCGGTAGGCCTGTCTGTACGCAGACGGTTATACAGTATGTTGTGTTGTGTGTGTGGGGGGAACGTGAGGCTCGGCGAGGTTCTCCTTCTGGATCAGGAGGACGCTCAGAGAGCATCTAGAGCAGGGGGGTCGTCAGGGGTCGCCGACTGGCGGAGCGGAGCGGATGCGGACTCGGCAAAGTATTTGAGAAGGGAAAATAACCGCGGCGGAATCGATCAACATATGACAAAAACACCTGGCTGTAGTTCAGCGACTCTGTTTTAAACATGAAGCACTGCTGCTTCTGTAGCGGATCCTCTGATGCCTGTCGATCACGCGCAGGTATTTAAAAAAATTTTTTTTCTGAATTACTTAGCTGAGGACAGAAAAAGGCTTTCCAGAGAAAGTGTGGAAGTGATTTCCCAGATTATGCGATTACGGCCCGGCGTGAAGCGGATCTTGTCTTATTTACAGCCGTGACTAATCGCTCACGATCAAACTTTAAAAAAGTGATGTTTTAATGGACGTGTTATTTGGTTACCTGGAGCTTTGTACAGTAAATCAAAGCACAGTATGTATATGTTAATGTGTTGTGTGTGTGTGTGTGTGTGTGTGTGTGTGCGTGCGCATGAACATAGACATGCTTAGGCACTTTGATGAACTCTAACATGAAATAATACGAAACATTAGACATGAGGGGCTGCGATTATTGGATGTGAAAGATGTAATTTCCTGTAATGACTCTGCTTTATAAACCAGATTGAGGCCTCGACGGACAAATAAAACTTTATAGAAATGGCTAAAGAACGAGTGTTGGGGGGGAAAAAAAGACATAACACAACAAGAAAGCAGAATGGAGTGAGTCAGAGACTGATGTCGAATCTGAAAAATCAATACACTGTACAACAGTGAGCAGGTCACCAGGAGCGACCGATACAGTACAGCACAGGTTAGTGATTTCCCTGACACACACTCTCTCACCGGATAATTACACGAAGTTGCGGCCGAAGGCTGAATCCGGACCTGTTTTTCACTCACCTGATCTGGAGAGGGTTTGTGATTACTCTGATCTGAATTCGAAGAAGCTTTCAGGTGGTCGTCCTCGTAATTATCGGCCATCAGTTTCATCCGGTTCTGCGTCTGGAGAACACAAAAGAGAAACAGGGAAAAGTTATTCCCGAAAAAAAAAAACCAAAACTCTCAGACAGACAGACGGTCTCACGTTCCTGATCAGAAAATGAGTTCAGCACACACTCGCGTAAGCCTTCCTAGACTTCCGAACCCCTATGGAAAACATCAGACTACCGGAAAACCAGGATATTTATTTAGGATGGGTGTTTGGCATGTGGACATCACAGTGGAGATCAGACGTCGGGGTTTCTAATGATTACAGCCCGGGCTGGAGCTCATAAGCGAGGTGTGAAAAGTTTTACAACAGTGTGAAACAGAGATTCCAATGTGTGTGTGTGTGTGTGTGTATGAGAAGGAGAGGGAAAAAAAGGAGGAAGGGAGGGAACAGATAAACATGAATATGCATGACTTAATTACACTGCGTCTTCAAAAGTGCATTCATGCATGCTCTGAGAGAGAGAGAGGATGAATGAACCCCAGATGGGTTCGCGTTTGACCCTCTTTAGGAAAGAAATGGGCGTTTAGACAAGTCTGGGTTTTATTTACGCCAGAGTGCCGGTGGCGCTGGATTTGTGTACATTTCAGGCATTGTCCCTCTAGGTTCATATGAACTGAATTTGTTGCAGTACCACATTGAGGTGTGTGTGTGTGTGTGTGTGTGTGTGTGTGTGTGTGTGTGATATTTTCCACTGCTAACAGAGAGTGTGATTTACATTGGCAAGCCAACCATCACTCTTGCCTCTCCGCCGCACGGACATGAACAAGAAATAAAACGAATCAATAAGACATTAGAACAGGAATGAAAGCCAGGCTGTGGACGCCCCGCCCTTCCGGGGCTCCCGGGAGCGCAGTCTCGTTCGACTTCGCCCAGAATGTGATGGTTCGGCTCCCTCTGTTTAGTTTTCTCGCCCTTTTTCCCCCCCCTGCACTTCCCACTCTCTCCATCTCGCCCCCTCCGTGTTCCCGTAACAAGGCTGGTGTTAATGGCGGTAAACACCGAGCTCAGATGTTCTGGCCTTCCTCATGCTCCTTAACATCAGAGTAAAGTCACTGCCGGTGGGCATGATAGGAACGGCAAAACCATTCAGGATTGGGGGGGGGGGGGTTGTTGGGAGATATGGGAGGCTGAGTATCATGGAGGCGAGGGTACTGGAGGCAGGAAGGGATTCCATTGGACTCAAGTTAGATTGTGATGAAGATGAGAATCTAAATATATACACATGGATCTAATAGCAGACTTAAACAAAAAGAAAATAAATCAATAGAAAGCTCTAGCCTGGACGAATAACCACGTAAATGGTCAGAAGTAATGTGCACTTTAACAAAAAAAATACTTAAGTCGAATTTTGTAGGAGCGCCTAAAAAAAAAAACAACTAAGATACCCAAATTTGTTCATTTATTAATTCTCATTAATTCTGGACGGAAATTGATGAATGTGCAATTAAATTCCACGGCTCCTCCAATTAAAAACCAAGGCTTCTCCATTTCCTTTCTCACCAACGCTTCCTTCTGTAACAAGGATTTGGCCAGTAGGGGGCTTCATTATTATTATTATTATTTTTTATCTGCAGACGGACCCCACTTGTAGAGAAGACCTGATCATGCAAATGAGTGCTTACACAATTAAAAAAACTTGCTCTACAAAAGCAAAAACGGTGGAACAAACTCATAGGGAAAGAGGAAAAAAAAAAAACAAGCAGAGAGACCGCGCGGCGGTCAGAAACTTGCTTTCTGTCCGTTAACAAGACCCTTGGTCGCAGATCAAAGGCAGCACTGAATGACTAATCAGCAGCGCCATTTCTCCAACGCCCTGCACTCAGCAGCTTCACACCTTCCCACCGAACCCTGGAGACTACCGTTTTTCCTTCCCCCCTCAGAACGACCTGCAGAACACAGCTGCACATCAGAGCCTCGCAGACGAGAGGTCCACTCTGGGATACGAGAGAGAGCCCACTGGAGGTCCATATTCATTACCCTGCGAGGCAGAACCTATCTCCCTTCACTACAATTTGTTCCACATGCTTTAGAGAGTTACTGTCCAGGACACAGGCAAGGTCTCAGGAAGTCAGCGCGGCGTTCGGAGACTTGTTATACACAAGCCCCTATGCTGAAATGAACCCGCTGAGAAAGTACAGGCTTTGGGAAGCCAGAAATGTACGGAAAGGAATGTAAGGCGAGGGGGGGTGGGGTGGTGGGGGGGAGTCAGAGGGAGTGAGTGTGTACGGAGTACAGCGGCCTCCAGAACGCACATCACTCACTCATTTGGAAAGTTCATACTTAAAAAATAAACATGGAAAAATAAACTGTTTGCTTTTAAGCGGTAGAATTACGAGGCCTGGGGGAATTGTAGCACCTGTAAAGGACTAGCATCCATTACCAGACTGAGAAAAATAATGACGGGTGTCAGGAGTTTACAGGGGGAAAAAAAAGTTGGTGTTATTTATATCGGGTTTAGCTGCATTGAAATCGGACATTTTTATACACGCGCTTCTCTATTCTACAGTTCCCAGGCGAGTAGTTCTTCCTCAGCCTGCTTTATTAGACAAAAAGATGATTTGCATTTGCATTCGGTCAATCTTTTCTGTCAACATAAGGACTGAAGAATGATCAGAATGATGCAAGTAAGCAACCCGGATAGCGGGGGAAAAAAAAAATCTAAATCGTTATGAGAGCTGAAGCGAGAGGAGAGGTGGAGGGAAGAGCGCTGAACGTTAAAAATGCTGCTGCAATAAAACCACCAACAGCATCAAAGTGTTTTTTAGGGATCATGAAGCTTTTACGGATCAGATCGCGGTTTTTGAATTACGGACCGGATTATTTTTCAGAACAGCGAAAAACAAATACAAGTTTGCTTAAAAGAAAGAAACTTTTGCTAATGGTCTTAAAAAAAAAAAAAAGACAGCATGAAATCTTACAATAAAATATTCAATGCTCAATTGTTAAATTAAAGTGCAAATAATGATATCCAATAAAAAACAACAACAAAGAAACACGCAAGCCAAAACGGTTTAAAATATCTCATAAAAAATACTGGAAGTTTTTTCACCATTTTGGAACGCACCTTTATGGGACGTGATAAACTCATCACTGTGTAGATACGACAGAGTGGCGTGACTAGGACTTGCACGTTTCCGCTTAAGTACATTATGTTTTCTACAAAAAAGTTTAAAGATTCAGAAGACATGAAGATTAGGTTAATTAGCGTTCCCAATTTGGTGTAAGCAAAATGTAGAGATTTAAAAAAAAAAAAAACGGACTGACGGATCTGTCATTAGAAGATCTTTGATACAGCAGTGGCTCAATGCTTTAATGCAATTTTGTAAATAATCGATAAAATAATAACACTCACTTATCATCTATACTGCTTTATCCTGTATACAGGGGGCCTGGAGTCTATTCCAAAAGACTTGGGGCACGAAGCGGGGTACACCCTGGACAGAGTGCCAATCCGTCGCAGTGCACGCTTTGGGAACGCCAATTATATCCTAATCTGCTTGTCTTTGGACTGTGGGAGAAAATCGGAGAACCCGGAGGAAACCCACCAAGCACGTGGAGAACAGGCACAATCCATGCACACAGAGGCGGGAATCGAACCCAGACCCTGGAGTTGCAAGACGACGGTGCTCACCACTAAACCACCATGCCTCCTAAAATAATAACGTTATTTTTTGCAATGAACCTGCTAAACAAGCTTTGGTTTCGATTTGCATTAACGCCTGTAAACATCACCAATAAAAACTTTGCTTCCAGGATACAGATACACATCAGTCCTGCAGAAGCATTATGGATATTTTAAAACATCTCAAAAAAATGTTTTAATGGTTAAAAAAATTGTTTATTTACTTATGAAGTATTTTTCAAGGTTAAATTGAAAAACTGTCTCCCAAGGACAAATTTTTTTCTCTCTCTTTTTTTTTTTTTTTAAATAACAGGGTTTTGAAAGCGCAGACACCAGACGGGGCTACGGGATACCATCTGTTAGCATCCATTATCCACCTACCGTTATGGTTTGCGTGACCTCCAGACAACGCTCTCAGAGGAGAGGAGCCTCTTTCCACTATTATAAGAGAAATTAAGTTTCAAATAGACCTGCACCTACAGTAAACTCCACATAACTCTTTACTTCATTTCCGTGTTTTGGAAACAGGTGACGCTTGGTATATTGATTCTGCTCAGGAAAAGGAAGTGTGTGTGTGGTGAACACAACACAGGGTGCCCCTTTAGTAATGGGGCAAAACATGGTGAGGTCATGGTCAGGAGACAAATTGTTACAAATGTACACATGTGGCCTTTGACCTCGGTCAATGGTCCGTTGTAGTATGACATCATGCGCGCTGCTGTATAACTCGGCTGTATTTTGGCAGAGCGACCGGTCACGTACGGAACCGGGCAGGGATAATGGATGTGGGAGAGAAGGATTAAATAGACGGAGACAGAATGTGCCTAGACAGAAACAAGTGAAGAAACAAAATCTTCCCAAATGAAGGGTTGCGTTAGCCGGTCTCTCCAGGCTATGAAGTGTATATGAGCGGCTGCAAAGATTACGGAGGAATTCGGGGGAAAGTTCACGAGGAGATAGCTAGACTCCGGCTAACTGTTGGGTCGCAGGAGCCTCGTATGTCAATATATAACGCAATTTACAGGAAACCAGATGCCTGTCTCTGTGGCTTTGTGTGTTTATGTTGGTTCGGCTCGATTCTCTCTGCTTTGACAGGAAGCAAGCATTGATACGGAGTTGGTAGAATAAAGCGGTGAGAAGATAAACATTCAGTATACATCATCCACAATCACTCCGGTTTCCTCATATTTCCTCGGTGAAAGCACGGTGACCCAAAGCCCTGGACTGAGACCAATGTGTGGTATAGAAACATTATTCCTGGCCCTTCTTTCATTCCCGGGCTGGGGATCTTTACCTTTCAGCATACATCAAGCTCTTGTTTATGTTCTCCATTCAGGACGGTGATAGCGGCTGGCAGGAACTTTGCCCACAGGTATCTGGTTTCTGTCTTACCTCAAGAACTTAGGCTTTCATATTTAATCTAATCGCTTGACATCCCCCCCTGCAGCATTTTCTCCTCATCATGCGTCATTCAGGTTTAAAAAATAAAATACAAATTAAAGCTATCTGAAAATGTGCTTATTCATTATTTCACAAACTTTCCAATGATAAAAAGGTTAATCACATAATAAGGGTCAAAACAGCATCTTAACAAGAGCCTTTCTTATGCGCAGGGAGACATCTCTGACCCCTCCGCGGTATTCCGTGACCCCATCAGGGTTCATGACCTCGTTTAAAATTCCTTCCCTCCTTTCTTATTTCTCCCCCGCCCCCATCTTCCTCTACTCGCCCACATGAGGAACACCGTCTAATAAGCAGATTAATTATGCAGTAATTCAACAACGGAAGCTGTGGCAGATCAGCGGGTAAAGGATGTGCTTAAGCGACTGGATATCGAGGTCCCAGCATCGGCACGGGTTGATGGAGGGGTTAAGTCTGTAACTGAGGGGTCACCAGTGCCACCGTCATGTCTGACCACCGCTGGACCTGTTAGCAAGGTACTTAACCCCTAATTGCTCCAGGGACACTCAAGAGGTTGACCTTGTGCTCTGACCATGTAATTACTTATATGTGTGTGTGTGTGTGTGTGTGAGAGAAGGAGAGAGAGGATCAAGACGGAATATTCCACATAGAAAAATAATGAAATGCGAATAAAGACCTGAGAGAATGTGAGTGCAAAATCAAGACAATGCTACAGCCATTAAATGAGAATAATAGCTTTAAGAATTGAGTTTGTATAAATAGAGATGGGGGGGAAAAACATTTTGGTTATGTATCAGGATTCTTGAGACTAAAACCTTTTTTATTTTTATTAATTCACAATTTATATACATATTTTTGCATTTGCATCCTCCATAATCATGCAGTTGGCTTGCTCTAAACTATTCACTATACACACAGTGTAGTAGGAGCAAAATATTCAATAAAACCAGAAAAAAAGTGTTAAATCAATCAAATATAATTTTATATATCAAATATAATTTAATTAAATTTTTTTTTTTTACACAAACACACAGTCAGCCAAAAAGATTTTCAGGTATTCACTAAATGTATTGCTATGTGTTAAATATTGATTATGAATATCATATCAATATAATATACACCATACTATTTTTCTTTTCCTGAAGTGTGTATAGATTTTTTTCCCGGTAATAGGTATAAAATAATGCATACTATACAAGTTTCTACATCACGGCACATATTTCTTTGAATATTTTCATCAGATTATGTTCAACATGAAGTTTATGACCTTATTTGACATTTGAACAGAACCCCTGACCCAGAGTGGGAACAACTAGACTGGTGGTACAAGCTATTTCCGTATACACCAACTTATTATAGAGAGTTCTTCTATAATAAAATCTTTAACGTTGGTCTTAAACGTATGAAGCGTGCTCTTTTATTCCGTCAAACTGAACCTTCTGAACCTATTCATGGTAACAATATTTGTCATTATTATTTCTTTACTTATTTTTTTTTATTATTATGCCATTATTAAGCTCATTGCGTAAGCGTTATGATGTTTTAAATGGCTTCGCCTGCCGTCTTCATGTTTACGTCTGGATTTCAGTGTTCCATGGAGCCATAATGGGCCACCACAAGAAGCGGACATATGAATGGAGGTACTTATCCTGCGTATTAGTAAATGAGTGAGGTAGTGGCTGTAGAAAAGGAAGGTGCGGAAACGAGCTCAACATGTCTGGGAAAGTATTTGTATTTTATTATTTTTTATTAATCCTAGTTGTCTTTCCCAAGTCCCTTTTAAAGTGTCTCAGCTCAGGTGCGTACGGCAGAAAAAGGGACGCAACATACAAAACATAATATAGTCTTTTTTGCCCGTTTTTTTAAACCAGTTTCTGTTCATCTGCACTTTCTGACGAGCTAAATATGCAAGCTTTGCAGAGTGACCTAAGCAAAGCGGGTTTTTCACTTAATCTCCACCAAAAAAAAAAAAAAACTGCCCTTCCATTCGAAACGGATAGGAAACAGGCAGTTAAATAACGAATAAATACCAAACCCCAGACATGTAAATGCATTAGAGAGGGGAAAATGAGGGATAGGGGCCAAAAGAAAAACAGAAAGCAATTTGTCTGTGTGTATTAACAAGACGGACAGACTGAGTCTATTAAAAGCAGGAAGATGGCACTCTGGAGCGTGGAAGACTTTGGGTGAGAATGAGAACGAGCACTGACTCACTGAAGAACAGATGTACTGAGAGTAACAGAATGCAGGTGAAGACAGGGGAACACTATGAAAGTGCATAAATTGTCTAAAGTAGACCAAAACTAGATGCAAAATTGGATTGCAGGAGATTTCTCAGTACCATCAACGCTTTTTGGTGAAGTGGCTACCAGGGTAGGTTTTTAAGTCATTAGTAACCTAAGCTCTTTGAGTTATAGCTAAGTGTTTCCTCTACAGAGTGCTGCTGTTACAGTATGTCATACTAGCATGAACATCTTTAAATCATTAAGTATAACACTTATTTCTAAAGCTTGTAAACTCAAAAAAAAGAAGAAAAGCTTTCTGAGTGAAGCTTTCTCATGGAACTGCTTGTGAAGATGCAGATGTAAAGCTTCACTGGAAACACTATGAGGAATTTAAAACATCCATATCCATCCATCCATCCATCCATCCATCCATCCATCCATCATCAGCTGCTTTATCTGAAGTCGGGTCATGGGGGTAGCAGTTAAGGGCAGGGAACCCCAAACTTCGACCACCTCAAACAGCTTTGACTAAGAGATCCTGAGGTATTCCCGGGCCAGTGTGAAGATATATTTGCTCCACCTAGTCCTCGGTCTACCCCGTGGCCTTTTACCAGCTGGACGTGCCAAGAACATCTCCCTAGGCAGGCGTCCTGGTGGCATCCTTACCAGAGTCCGGACCACCTAACCTGGCTCATTTCCACCCAATGGAGCGACAGTTCTACTCCGAGTCTCTCACGGATAACTGAGCTTCTCATCCTATCTCTAAGAGGGAAGCCAGCTAACCTTCTGAGAAAACCCTTTCAGCGATCATGTTTCGGCCATATTTATTTCATCCATACAGACTTTATCAAATATTAATTTAATAATACACAACATTATTCTATTCTGTTGAGCCCAATGTACCGTTATACTTGATCTTCATTAGTGTTTGCTGTATAAAATGTCATGTCACGGTGTTGCCTATAAAACATGTCTAAAATTGTCAAGTGCTGCATTTTAAGACTCTTGACTTGCTCAACAGCACGGACAGCAAAGCATTAAAGGGGGAATTCCACCCTGATTGATGTGCGTCCTAATCTTTAACATATATGATTTATTTTGTGATGGAATGTTTGAGTTGACCTTTTAGTTTAAGGTTCTTGCACTGATACGAGTCCATTTTAACTTGACGCTGACGTTTTCATTAATATGATGTTGGACGTGGAGAAAAGAAGCAAAACCGGACCGTTATCTGCTACATTTGACCACTGCTGTTTACTTTTTTCACCTTTTGTACAGAGTTTGCAGTCATGTGACCAGATGCTGTCATTCTCACCACACTGATGATCCAAGATTTGCAATATACAAGTTATGATCCTCAGCCTGACCGTAATCTAAATAGAAACCTAAATAAATAAACGCAGTGAAATTAAATAAAAATAAACAGAAAAGAGTGTGGATGTGAAACAAACAAACAGAAGGCTGGCAGATTGATTCCTTCTGCTAGACACTCCGGGGAAAATGTTCATTTTACATATTTAGGATTTGCTTTTTAATTTAGTGAAAGGTGGAAAGCAACAGAAAAAAATACTTTGTTTCTGCATTTTCTTTTCATGTAGTTGTACTTTACTTGATTATTTTCCGTAGGTGATATTTGTTACTTCTACTCACTGAATTTCTTTTATGAAAAACATGCACTTTTTCGATAGAGACTCATTACTTTTCAGATGATGTTCACACAAAAGTGAACAGATAGTCCAATTTCTAACTTCCAGAGTTCACACTGTCACTCAGACCATACTGTGGCCTAAGGCTACCCCATGTGAGAAGGGCAGGAACAAAGCGATTCCACCAGAAGTTTGATGAAAATGGGTGGGGTTCCTATCCTGCCTAGCCTCGTCGTCGATATGATCTGGTCACCCTGGCAAGCATGAGAGAGTTTGGGAGAGTGAAAATGGGCAGTGGTTCCTGTAAGGTGGTCTCTACTTTATATCCATAACAACTCACCAGCACTGAAAGTTATTTAACATCCAAGCTGAAATGGCCTTTGTCTAAAATGTTATGCGGTGAGTTCACTGAGGCAAAACCACAAGGTGTCATGAATGTGTAAAGCATCTCAACCCAGCCAATAAATTGTCAGTTTATTTATTTATTTTTAGTATTAATTTCTACTTTCATTTTGGTAAAACATTTCAGATTTTAGAACTTCTACTTCAGCACTGCAGTACATTTTTAGGTACAGTGGAACCTCGGATTACGAGCATAATTCGTACCGGAAGCGGGCTCGTATTACAAAACACTCGTAAACCAAATTTAATTTTCCCATAAGAAATAATGGAAACTCAAATTATTCGTTCTACAGCCCAAAA
>JAOVVA010000016.1:15456062-15476008 GCA_028565275.1 Leiocassis micropogon
ATGTTTACATCGTAGTATAAAATGGGTGTTTTGCCATTTATGTTTGGATTTCATTGCCCAGGCTGACTGATTGACGCATGCATGCAAATTAAAACTAGCTCCAGCTGAACCCTGGCTCCGAGTCTCCTGATTCCTTGATCATCTAATGGTCAGATCCAGAAGATTTTAGTTTTATTTACAACAGCACGCAGGCGCTGTATGTGTGTGTGCACGCACATTACACACACACACACACACACACACACACACACTCTGCCTTACACAGAAACTGCTCTGTCGCGATTCTTTCCAAAGGTAAAATGAAAAACGACAGGCTGATACAGAGAGGGAGAGAAAAAATGGATCTTTACCCTTTAATGAGACTTGATTTTGCTTTATACGCGCGCACACACGCGCGCTGTACAAACACGCTTACCAACACAAAATAAAATATGTTTCACACACACACGTGGTCACAGTGTTATAGTAAACAGTACACGAGTGCACGGATGTTGATTATACCAGTAAGAGACGAGCACTAAGACCCAGGAGGGGAGACGATTACCTAGAGAGAGAAAAACCGTTGGCTCTGTTGTGATCACGTGACGCTCGGCGTCAAAACAAGAAGCGCATGCGTGATGCATGATACTCGGTGCTCGTAAACCAAGACAATGCTCGTTTTTCAACTCAAAAATTATTAAAAATCTTTGCTCGTCTTGCGGAACACTCGTAAACCACGTTACTCGTTATCCGAGGTTCCACTGTAAGTACTTTTACTTGAGTACCATAGACCATTGGTGGCTCATTGGTAGGTTTCTTGTGTGCCACGCAAAAGACCCGATTTAAATTCCCACCCAATGTCCAAACCTCGGTCCCAAGCCCGGATAAAATGGGAGGGTTGCGCCAGGAAGGGCATCCGGTGTAAAACCTGGGCCAAAAGTTGTGTGCATATTGGATGGTCTGCTGTAGCGACCTTTTGACGGGATCAGCCGAAAGACCAACAACTTTTACTTGTGTGTACTTCTGCCACATCCGCACATACAGTATATACAAAATAAGAACAGGCTCGACATCTTTCCACTTTATCTAATGTTCAAAGGATTAAAACATATCCATTAAAACAACGTAGGATACAAAGCAACATCAAGCGAAGTACCTCAGATTAGCCGAACTGAACAGTCCATTGTACGTGTTTAATTTCCACCAGAATCTGCACTGTTGGTCAGAGTGAGCGGGAATTATTGTCCCTGCGCTTGGAACACCAGGACGCACAACACATGTCTAGCATTCATAGTTTTATAGACACCAAGCTCGAATGAATAAATTGGCGGCTGCCCAGGACGCAGAATGCTAAGAGTGGACCAAGCAGACACTCTAGTAAAGTCCACTGTAATATTCCTATGACATCAGTATGACAGACAACTGTTACAATGCAGCACTGACTAACAAACTGGCACCAGAATCGCTAAAGACATCACAAACATTTCAGTATAAAATGGTTTCCTGTGGGTTTTTTTTTTTTTTTTTTGGGTGAGGGTTTCCGTTAAAGCTGCAACTTGGAAATTTTAATTCACTGCCATCGTTAATAATGATTTCAAGAGCAGAATTTTCACGTCAGTTGAATCATGTGTCAAAAGAGAAGTCTTTCGTTTATGTTTACTTGGTAATGCCAATTAAACAAGGATCATTTGATTAAATAGTAGGAAATCGGTGCAATAGGCAACGTTCACAACATTACAACTGTAAAACAACAACGTCTAGAGTTTTTGAGCTGCGAATTTGTTGAAAGCAAACTACAAGCAGTTGCGTTTGAAGAACTAATCAGATCATCGCTTGGGTCCACTATAAAAGGAGCTGAATGGAAAATCTCCACAACACTCAAGCCACACATTGGACATTTGCACAAACAGTCATTTTGCTGCTGGTGTTTTGAGGTCTGCATGTTCCGAAAACAGCAGCTCTTTTTGGCCCCCCAAAATGAGCAGCAAGATTTGCCCCGAGTCCAAGACAAATCCGGCACGGATGGCTTTGGAAGCCCCAGGGCTCAGGCTCACTGCTGCTGGATCAGCCTCAGGCCTCTAACCCAACAAACTCCCTAATGAATCCAAAAATTGCTGTTTTTATTTTGCCCCGTTTTCCCCCTCTTTTTCTACGCTTGCTGCTTTTCTTTTCCCCCCCTTCCTCCCCCAGTCATTCCCTCCAGGCTCCTTGTGCACTAATTTAAGGACTCGGCTCAGTTTGGCCACAGCTGGGCTACGGAGGCGCCTGCAGCCCTGCCCATGCACCAAAATGCCTGCATTTTCAGCCCAATAAAAGGATGCTTTCAAACACGGACAGCTCTTTCTCTCTCGGGAGCAATACTAAAGCAATTGGACACACACACACTTTTACTTTTCCACACTCGCTTTTCCCTCTCTGCTGTGTGGCAGCCTTGGCACCATTAGGGCATTTCAACATTTAATGTTTTCTGCGGCTTTCTCGGAGACAAAATGCTTTTATTCCGCCAGTGGGTGCCCAAACCGTGGCTTTGCTGAAAAAAAAGAAAAAGAAAAACGAAAAAATAACAACTGTCATCTCCACTGTGCCTTTTTGACGGAGCTTTACAACAACAATAATGTCCAGCCAGTCTAATGCATGGCAGCAGATAAGTGAGGAACTGAACTTCTGACAGGATGTAATTACTAACCTCCTTCTGTAATTTGTGCTCAATCTGAGGTTGAATTTAACCGGACTTATTAACATTGTCTCGAGAGCCCCACAAACAGTAATTGGTCTGAATCATTTAAAGCCATTTCCTTACCATGCGGATGGAAACGGAGTGCAAGTGGCCATTAGGTACAACAATGAAAATATAAAAGCCTGAAGACCGAAGGCTATAAAGAAGGCTATGATTTCTTGCCTCTCTTTACGATGCAGTATCAATCCGTGTGGGGGTTATACAGTATGTACTGTAGTAATGTTCATTACTAAAGGATCATTTCAGAGGATGTACATTATTTCTTTTATATTTCTTTGTATGAAATTTAAAACTACAGTATTTTGGCGAAAAGTTATCTGTCGATTTTGAAGGATCAGATGTTCCACTCGCTGAATGTTCACGGGAACGACTGCAGTGAGCTCTGAGACACCTAGGCTGTGATGGTCATTCACTAAAGTGTGGCCTTCTTTTAAGACCTTTCAAATGTTTTTCTGCGCCTAAGAGTCTCATCACCATTCTGAGCTTGAAGTAAAGTGCTTTTAAGCCTTTATTCACAAGTCCCAGCATGACTTGAAAACCTCTTCATTTATATATCGCTCTAATTGATTTGCACCAATTATAGAACCAATGGTAAACCAGAACTGCCTTTATTAACCTATTATGTATTTGAGCAATGTACATGAAGCACTCTACACAGTACATTTAATATAATGTATTACTTATACCAGACACCTCATATACACTGGTTTAGGTTCATGTTTCATTCACTTATTAAATATTTTATTAGGCATCACAATTCAGTCTGAACAGGGCTGCTCCATTCTGATACATTCCTTTTTAATGTTATTCTGTTCCAATGTGTTTTGTGCTTTTGTGCATTGGTGGCTCAGTGGTGGGTGAATTATCTGCCATGTGAAAGGCCCGGGTTCGATTCCCAGCCAGCGCCCAAACCCCAGTGCCGGTCCCAAGCCCGGATAAAATTGGAGGGTTGCGTCAGGAAGGGCATCTGATGTAAAACCTGTGCCAAGCTTGCATCCAACACTGTTCCAACACTCAACTCTTTGCATTCCATTTGTATTCCACTCGATTTTGTTTTACTACAATAAGTTCTATTTCATCCTTTTTTATACAAATCCATTCTGGTAATTAAAATAGGTTTTATTCCATTCAACAATCAATGTTCTGGGTTATTGATCAGAAGGTTGGGGGTTCGAGTCTCAGCACCACTGTTGGGCCCTTGCTCCTCTCCGATACCTACAGAAGCAATGCATCATGGCTGACGCTGCACTCTGACCCGAGTTGAATAACAATTTGGGATATATGAAGTTGTTTACCATGCTGTAATGTACGAAGGTGAGTCAAAAACTGTCCACACTCCGGTTATATAAAAAACTTCTATTGGCCCCTTCTATTATCAGTGGCTTTCTGTTCAAAGCAACCGTTTACCTAGCCACTGGTGTGCAGATTCACATTACTTCAGTTCATTTGTAACGAGCAAAAATGGATGCCCCACTGGTGATTTGCACAAAAGATGAGCAGCGTGCAGAGATTTGTTAGTTTTTATAGTCCGAGGGTGAACCCGGTGCTGAAATAACTCATGGAAGAGCATAAACAGAAGCGTTTAGATGTCTGCAAACACAATGCAGGAAGGTGAAAGTTTCCTAAAGAGAATCGTTACTGGTGACGAGACACGGATTCATCGCTACTACAAGTCTGAGAGTAAACGTCAGAGTACGGAACGGAAACATCCTCAATCACCGACCGAGAAAAAGTTCAAAAGTCAGAACCATCAGCTGGAAAATTCAACAGCGCTTACAGTTTTCTGGGATTCATAGGTGCCATAAGTATTGGAACATTCAGGGAAAAGGGTTCGACAATCAACAGTGCTAGTTACAGTGAGACGCTAATTGAAGAGACTAAACTTTGTATTACTTATACTTTAGAGGACTGATATCCAAGGAGGTTGTGATCTCGCATGATAAATAATCATGATCTCGCACACAATAAAAACTTCTTGGTCTTGGAATGTTAAATCATCCCCTTTATAGTCCTAATATGGCTCCATTAGACTTTTCCCTGTCCGGTCCCCTGAAAGCAGCCCTATGAGAACAAAGGTACAATTCTGATGAAGAAGTGAAGACAGCGGCGCATTCGTGGCTCACAGCTCAGACTAAAACTATATTTAACGAGGCAATACAAAAGCTGGCTTACAGAAGGACGAAGTGTATTGAAAAGCCTGGAGATTATGTCGAAAAAATTATGTATTTGTCTTTTCTAAAAGTTTATTCAAATAAATTCTACAGTCAGAGTGCGGATTATTTTCACTCTCTCAGTTTTCATTCCATTCACTTCTATCCAATTTCAGTTCATTCCAGTCTAATCTATTCCATTCTATCCAGTTCCGTTCTAGTCTTGTTTTTATTCAACCTCAGGATTTTCCATTCCATTTGGTTTTATTTCATTCCGTTCCATTTTTCATTCCGTTCCGTTTCAATTCATTCCAAAACATTCCACTCCATTCTGTTCATTTTACTCTCCTGTATCTCCTGACATCTTCAAAACCGACACGATCTCGGCGCAAGTATTTAGCAGCCACTCCATTAATAGATTATGTTTTTATATTTTACTATCTGCTTATTTTTTGAAGCAGCGATTTCATACAGCTACCAACGAGCTTGAATGCCACTTCGGCACATTGTTTAAAAGAAATAGAAAAAGGCGGTCTTGGAGTCAAAGATCAACACCGTTCCCATTCCTCTTTCTCGCCGAACCGCGTCAGATCAGCCACAGTCCATTAAACACGCACGCTGCCATACACACATTCCTCACAGCTCACGCAACACACACCGGTCACATGAAGCGTTTAGCTGCTCTTGAGATTGTATATAGCTAACACAAACCAAACACTCGCATGGAACCCTGAAACGACTACTGATATAAGAAACCTGAAATCCCCACTGTACACACACACACACACACACGGTATGCTGACATACAGTTAACATGGGAAAAGCCAGGAAGTCTCTGCTGTGATCCATCAGACGGAGGCTGAGCATTACGATGCAGACCACACTAACCATCCCACACCTCACACGTGAGACAGAAAGACCACTGTGCAGCCTGAGAGACCCGCTCGGCCACTGGGGTGTCATAAAGATGTCAGAAATGAACAGGAGGGGCCTGGAGAATGATTAATGAGCTGCATCGGGCTTCGCTGTAATGCTCAGGATTAATGCAGCTTCTTCGCCGTGTGTAAGGGCAAAGACAGGACGGGACGTTTTATATCCAAGATATTTCATGGACGTCTTCTTGCAGGTGGGAGGATTGCACAGACTGGAAGCCAGGAATGTTTTTTTTTTTTTTTTTTTTAAGGTGAACCGAGCGATAAAAGGTGACATGAATACGCCGAAGCGACCGTCAGACTTGACGCTGTAATTATGCCACAGTGGAAAGACAGATTTAAAGACCAGCAGGAAAGAGAAAAAGCTCTTTCATTATTGAGCAGCAGCACTTACTTTAACCTGATGTGTGTGTGTGTGTGTGTGTGTATATAGATATACAGTATGACCGGATCAAAGCAGAATGCAACACCAGGACTTTATCAGTACCGTCAGGAAGCTGTGAGTCACGTAGGCTTGTATTGTAACCAAGTTAAACTCAAGTCCATCGTTACTGAAAAGTAAATCTACCTTGTGACGGATGAACGGTTTAAAAGTACACCGCTTTAAGATACACAGCTGTATTCTCTGGTTTTATTCTTTAATTCGAGCATGAAATTTTAAACAAGTGAAATATAACAAACCAAGTACTGTCCCTTTCTGTTTTCCTTAACAAAAGAAATAAGATAGAGATCTTATAGGTCGCAGGTTCTTGAACCTTGGGTCATGACCCCACACATGGGGTCAACTAAAAGGCAGATGGGGGTCACAGCAGGTTTTACTATTAGGTAGTTCTATTAGCAGAATTCTATTTTAAGCATAGCAATTGATCATTAGCCTAGAGCGTTCTTTCTAATGGGAGTCCAACTAGGATCTATTTTTACACACACACACACACACACACACACACACACACACACACACCAGACCACTTGGCAGTGCCGTTCTAATCACGTTAACAAAAGCACTCTTTTATGTATGCTGGACAAGCACACTAAAACATATTTTTGCATTAGAGTGCATCAAGGGCATGGTTTTAGGCAGCACCACACACACACACACACACACACACACACACACACACACACACACACACACTCTGGCACTGGTTAAAAATATCAAGGGTAGGTACAGGACACAATGAGAGAGAGAGAGAGAGAATGAACTCAATCCAATTCTGTAACAGGACAAGAATGGAAAAGTGAATTTATTTTACTGGAAGAGGATTTATTGGATTTTTCTTATTGCAACAGGGAACGTTTACATATAAAAAGACATGATTGCACTTTTGTTAGGGTTGATTTTTATTATATTTATACTTTATACTTAATTATGTTTGAAATACAAGTCATTTTTTGTGTAAAGAGTGTAACTGAATAAACACGCTCGTGGTTTTGTGTAAGGCATGGCATTTTCTGCTGCGTGTTTGGGAGTTTTGTGCTTTGGTTAAAGGTTGGTTTTTTTTTTTGGAAGGAAAAGCAGCGTATTGGTATCGACTGATAGTTGAACTGTGCCATCTCTAGTGAGTGTAGGAGTAATGTCTTCTGTGTTAATGATTGGACACACAATTATACAAAAGTACACTTCCTCAAATTTAATAAGATTATAACCATAGCTTCAGTACTTACAACATGTGCTACATTCAGTGAGACTATTATCTAAGAAACCCTCGAAATATGGAATATTTCTGTGCATCTGATTTGAAAAAAAAAAACATGTCTGCTTTAATAAATCTGACTGGATTTTCATGCATTGCCTCTTTGTGACTCGATTCAATTTTTGTCAGGTTTTGATGTTTTTAAAACTACTCTAAATATCTAATAAACAACGAGGTGCTGTTTGTCGACTTTTTAAACGTCATGTCTCGCACAAAACGATAATCATTTCTAATGCCATTTTTCTGCTCCAGTCCAGTAGGTGGTGGTGTTGCACCAACCGTACATAAACTTAAAAGAAGAAGACGTGATAATCATGCAAAACGCAAATATTAGGCAAAAGAAGCATAAAGTAGTTTCTTTAAAAGTGGTTGGAAGGAATTTTAGATTATGAATCAAAGATTATGATTTTTTTAAAGATAAAGATTTAGATTATGAATCAAAAACTTACTCATACATTCAATGAATCAAATTAACTGAGAAAAGATGGATTTAAATTGCATGATTGATTTAATCACACACCTCCATCAACATTATTTTTAAATGAAAAGGTCAGATACTCTGATATTTCATTTAACTGCCTTTTGCTTTGATTACGGTCGTGGCATCCTTTCAGTAACTTCACACAGGGTCACAACATCTATTTCTGTCCAGAGTCGCGTTCATTTCTGGCGAAGATCTCGTATTGATGATGGGAGAGTTGCAAAGTCTTCTCCAGAACATCCCAAAGATTCTCACTGGGGTTAAGGTCTGGACTCTGTGGTGGCCAATCCATGTGTGAAAATGATGTCTCATGCTCCCTGAGCCACTCTTTCACAATTTGAGCCTGATGAATCCGAAGCAACCTCCGATCATAACACTCCCCCCCCAAAAGCTTGTACAGTAGGCACTAGACATGAGGGGTGCAACGCTTCATCTGCTCTGTCTTCTTACTCTGATGCGCGCATCACTCTGGAACGGGGTAAGTCTGAACTCATTAGACCACATGACCTTTTTCCATCACTCCACAGTCTGTTCTTTATTCTCCCTCGCAAACTGAATAATACTCACTGCAGTAATTATCAAATCCAGGTGACCAAGTGATTTTTTTTATTTAATTTTTTTGGACCGGGGCAGTGTATTTAATAATAATAATAATAATAATAATAATAATAAGCATAATTCAATAAGGAATTTAACTAAAGATCCAAAGGCTAACAAAAACAGTAGATAAACAGACAGATACTCGGATAGACAGATAGACATAATTCAACCAAATAATGTGATTAATACGAATACTGAAGATTCTGTGGCACATGTTTTCGTTTTACAAAATACCAGTTTAAAGTGAAAAAGTAAGAAATAAAGTCAGTCTATTAATAGGAATGTAACTGTATAAGGGATTACTAATCATATTTTAAATTATACTAAAATAAACAGAAACTCAATAAAATACTTACTGAAGTCCTAGGTCTTGTCTTGTGGGCATGACGGTGCGAGGGTTTGTGTGTGTGTGTGTGAGAGAGACCCTGCTGAGGGTTCATTGGGACCTGAGAAGGAGGTGAATAGCGGTAAAGCTGTTCTGCCAAACGGATGTGCGGTCGGACATCTGTATCATATTAGTGTGCTCTAATCTATGGTCTATTCCTCTCCGCCTCGATTTCAAGCTGTTCTTCATTTTCTTTCCTAATTAGCGCTTGAACGATAATCAGCTGGAAGACGAACCTGCCGAAAGTGGGTTAATGAACACTTTCCAAGAGTTACAGAGTAACCTGTGAACTTATCAGCAAACACTCTTGCAAATGAACCTCAGACTTATCTCTCGGTTTCTGCTCATCGCTTGCCAGATTGCACACGATCTCAGTTTCCGGAGAGTGTGATCCTTACCTGCTGTTTGAGCTGATGCACCAGTCGGTCTTTCTCCCTCTTCAGCAGAGCCACTTCATCCTGAGTCTTCTTCTTTTTAGAGGAGGACAGCTCCAGGAGGGCGATGTTGGCGTCCTTCTCGCTGATGGCCGCCAGTAGCGCCTCCTGTCTGTGTAGAGGAAGAAAAAAAAATTTACTTTGTCAATAATTTCATCCACTCTAAAAAAAAAATACACTACATATTCTTTTTAGTTTTCATATTTACTCATGAATATGTTTAAATACATCAAACGAGCTTAAATGATGGAAGCAAAAATGCTGAAGTTTGTGTTCTTTTTAGCGTAGTGGCACTGAACACAAAATTCTGGTCGACTAATGATGCCCCCCTGCGCAACTCCAGGGCAACCTTTAGAGGAGGAACGAAGCTGAGTCCGCTCCCGACCAAAGAAACACTTCTCAGAACACTGAGAATATTGGAAAATGCTTAATTACAGTATAAAATCCCCCCTTAAAAGAACCTCTTTTTTTTCTAGTGTAGGTGAGCATTAAAACTATAACCGTCTATTCTGAATTTTTTTTTTTCTGGTTTAGAAATGATTGGCACCGCACTTCCTATCATGTCTACAGGTGGGGGAGACGTGCTGAAGATCCGGGTCCACTCCTCCATACAGAATATTCATAGCTCCTTCATATCCTTATGTTTCTGTGTGTGTGTGTGTGTGTATTGTCCTCTGCTCTGAATTGAGCTGAAAACATAGTACTGAACATGAAAGACATTCAAACAACATTTCCTGAAATTAATGACCTCAGATGACGACGCAGAATCCAAATGTTTTGATGAAAACACTACTACTCTTTAAGAATTACTTTTCTTTCAGAAACATTTTATTTTCTTTCAATGAAAAAACAACAATGGCTATATATATTTTTTTTTTTCAATACGTCTAGAGCTGGCCCACACAGCCAGAACTGTATTAGCGGGCTTCAGAATCGTCGGTACGAGCACTGGGGTCGGGTTCAGTTACAGAAACTGAGAGAAAGCGCAGCGACATGCTGCTCACCCTGCCTGACAGCGGAGATGGAAAAAGCTGATAGTCGAGGCAGGGGAACGTGTGCAGCGGCCGTGGCGGCCATGATGACTTCCAGAGTACGAGCGGCGAGGCTGAGAGAACACTGTCAGCTCAGTGTGTGTCGAGCTGATCCACCCTCTCCTGTTTTCGATCACAGCAGGCTTCTTCTGACTTTTTCCTCTCCTCACACTTTTCTGCTTCACTTCTTTCCCTCTCCGTTTCTAGTCCTGACCTTTGTTCCTCACTCTCGATGTAGCCTGTGTATGAACTGCTTTCCCTTCCTATACTCACTCTCTACTTGGTCAATGCTCGAGTCAAATATGTACAGCTTTGAGACTAAAATGTAAAAAAATGGCAAAACTGTGTGTGCATACGATGCATTCCAGTTTTCACACACACACACACACACACACACACACACACACACCTATAGCGTCCAGAACATGCACTGATCTCTTTTGAACAGTTGATGTTGAGATGTATATCTGCTACTTCTGCTCTGTAAACCCTTCATAACGGCTCTAATCTGAGCTGCTGTTTGTTAATTGATGATTTCTGAGGCTGGTGACTCTAAATGAACTTCTCCTCTGCAGCAGAGGTAACGTTTTGGTCCTGCTTTCCTGTGAAGGTCTTCATGAGAGACAGTTTCATTATGGTGCTTGATGGGTTGTGCAAATGCACTTAACACAATACTGTTCTTGTAAGAACCGTTTCAGAACAGCTGACCTTTGGGTCTTTAAGTAAAAACTGACTGTTGTTGTTTATTCTTAATTACATAATCCCATAAGTCTTATTTCATAGTTTTGAAAAAGAAATAAAATCTAGAAAGTATGAAATAAAATCACTGAACACAAAACACTGAATTAAAAGGTGTGTCCAAACTGGTACTGTATACACACAGACACGCGCACACACATTTACTGACTGAAAGTCAGTTACTTTGGGTCGTTTGTAAAACACACCCAATGGATTTTGATGAACTCCTCCTATGGTATTTATATGATCAGCAACAAACCGGGCCTGTGCCCACTGTGCCCTTTGACTTTCTGGTGTGCCCGGGTGGCGATGGCGAAGGGTGCTTGGGCCCACTTATCATTGCTTGCAACTATATTTGATAATTAAATGTTACAGTATTCAATTCACCTGGTGATGGTGTTTGTACATGCTTGTATACTCTTGTACAACTACCTGGAGCTGACACACACCCACACACACCATTAGACTGATGAGCAGACAGTGAGACGTTTCTATGCCTGATACCATGGACATCAAATGTGGAAATGAAAGCACACACATACAATGCTAAATCTGGATTCACACACGCGGTACTGAGTACACCGCGGCCATGCTGATTAACTACGCCTTGTTAACGCCGTGTAAACACGCAGGGAACACAGAGCATCTATTCCCTCACACACGCCTAAACAAGGTTTATCCTCGTCACTTTTTGTGGCCGGCGGATTTGATTAATCCTACATTTGTTTGAGTTTAATCATTTCAACCATCAAACAAAGTAAAAATATGGTGGTGTATACAGACCCACACACACACACACACACAGGCTACCCAGTGCTGCCTAAACCACTGCGCTGTAGTGTAAACTAATAAATGAGCTCTGGTGATGTTCCAGCAGGCTCCTCACCACCGGCACGTTCTCTCAGAACCGCCTTTTAATACACTGACCTCCTCACTAGCAACACTCATTATGGTCAGCTCCAGACCACAGGCACCAGCTGGCCTCACGTACAGACAGTTCACTCAGGATAAATGTCGCTCCGCTTCGGCTCCACAGCCTCCATGTGCAATCACGATCCTGCAGCTAATGCTAAAGACTGATAAAAACAGTTGAAGGAGGAATAAAAGGACGGAAATTCATTCGACGCGGGAGACGAGAATACAGTGAAATTAATTCCTCTGCATTTCCTTACTTGTATTGCAATCTAGAAAACTTGTACCAGATTATAAATATATTTATATATAATAGAACTGAAGAGAGCAGGGTTCGGAGGAGAAAAAAATGACAGAAAAAAAATATATACAGTAAAGCCCTGCGTCTGAGGAATTTTCCCCAGACGACAGTTTGGATTTGTTGTCTTTCATTATCAGGCTTCATTTGCATGGAATTGAGAAAGTTATAATTAAAATGTTGCCTGTCGCTTTATCAATCATTCGCTGCAGCTCTGTGTGACACGCACAGGAAATGAAAGCTCGCTAGTAGCTAGTGCGAAAATCTAAGCTAATAAAGAAAAAAAACTTTGTTCATATTCAAAATTATTTAATAATCCCCACCACTGTTGTAACTGCTGTTGTTTTATTGCATATTTTTGTTATTCGTTACGCATTTATTCTTATTCAGTTTTTTCATTTTTATTTCTTTTAATATTTTCTCCTTATTATTGTAAAACACCTTTATAAGAATTAATTTGGATTGTTTAAAGCATTTACAGCTTGTGCTCTATTTTTATGTTTACTTTGTTTTTACTGTATGTACAGCACGTTACAAATTCTTATTATAATAACAAATATTACATTAAAACCTTGTTACAAACCTTCCTGCAGAGACCTTAAGCAACTGAAGCGAAGTAGACTGATGTTTTTCCTACAAGTAACATTTAATTTAATTGACCTTTTGGTTGTACAGTAAGTTCAATCAGAACATGTTACACACCAACAAGGTCACCTAGCCTAATACTGAGACTAAATGGCATGTGTGTTTCAAATCAGAACACAGTTATGAGAGTAAAAATATCCCTTTATTTCTCTATATAATCCTTTCACTAGTGCTTGTATACCATCAAGGTAGAAAGTTCTCTCAGTACGCCGGAGCCATGACCAGACTCGCGTCTGAAACGCCGGCCTCCCAGGAACTCCTTTAATGGCCCAAACATGTGGAAATGTACTTAAGTAACAAGTCACCCTGGTCTTATTTCTGTTTTATTGTTTTACAGCTTAAACACGGTCCAAAGACTTTCGTCTCCATGTTCGCATCCCGTCCACAGAAAATTAATTTCTAAAAAATCTTAAGACTCCTTTTTCTTCACAGATTCAAAAAACTCTTCTGCTTCCTCTTATTATTATTATTATTATTATTTTATATACACATTTGTTCTTGAGAGTTGAGTTTCACGAAAGACTGTAATTTTAAAATCCTTTTTAATTGGAAGACCGAGCTTGTTCATGGTAATGCTTGCTCTACCACTTAATCGTCCTCCGTCCTGCGATCTTTGAGCTAAAGTGACTCAGACTGTTGCTTTGTTGACTTTGTATTCAAGTGTAAGCTTAAGCAGCGGTTCCACCTCATCAGCAGTGAACATAACCTTTGTTTGTCTTGATGTTTGTCTCCTTTACAGCTCAATGTGCTGATTTTTATATTACGTGATATTGTGAGTGTTTTCAAAGCTGGTTTTGTTTTGCATTTCGATTTGGAGCTTTTCTTTCTTTCTTTTTTTAATTTTTTTTTTTTTTTTAATAGTGCGATAAAATGAAATCAAACAAACAAACCATACACGTGAACATGGCCTCGATTTATGAGCCGTGTCCTTTAATCCGTATGCTTATGCAGATCAGTCTCTTACTCTGAGATGCTTAATAAATACAGCTCCTTGTCTTGGAAAAAAAAAAAAAGAGGAAAGTGAGAGAAAACAGGGTCGTGAAAGTTTCTGGGAAGTGTTACTACTGCTCCGAAGAGGATAGAAAAATGAAGTGTTCGGGGTCAACTAGCTCTTCACCCGCCATTAACGGCTTAACGAGAGAAGTTCTCGATCTCTCCACGCTGCCCATCTGTGTGCTAAACTCTCATCCATTCCAGTCTTGTTTCTCCCTCACTATATCTCTCTCTCTCATCTTGTTTTCCTTATACAGGCTCTGCACCGTTTAAAACAATATGGCTTTTAGTTCTGTTCCCTCTGACGCGTAGTGTAATGAGGAGTTATCGTGCAACATTACAGGAAAAAAACAATCAGGAGCAGCTTTTCTCATGCTCACTTTATTAGAAAATACTGAGCTAATTTAAATAGACACTTTTCCCCCCACATTTTACACATACTGTAGGAAAGCATCTAACCCATCATAGATGAGATTTTGAAATTCTTGAAAAAGACAGGAAGCCTAAACTATCCTTTAAAAAATACTACTACTTCTGTTATATTCCAGCACAATAAAGGTTTCATGGCGGACAAAACTACTTTTTTAGTTTTTGCAATTCTGATTAAAATCTTATTGAATCAGCAGCCATGCACATATTGCAATCTGTATTCTGAACAATTTCAGATAGAATTTAAGTGAAAACGTAGCTTCTGTCAACCTCAACGTTCAGAAGCTCAGTTTGTGAACGGGCTGCAATTTAATCTATTTTAAATTATGCATTACAAAAAAGCAAATATAACCTTACAACGAAGACCTAAAATCTAAAGGTACAGTATGATAACTAAAATATTCTAGGTTAAATAATAATAATAAAAAGATTCAATTATAATGAATTATTTTTCATTTAACGTCTTACAAATGTAAAAAGAAGGAAAAAAACAGCTGAAAAAAATTTACGCAGAAAGTCTCTTTTTATTTTTATTTATACAAGACATAAAAGAACTAAAGTTATGAAAAAGGAGAAAAAAACGCCGGCTGTACTGTACTGAGTCCAAAAGAAGGTCGGGTGTGAGGCATGCGTCTGCTCATACTCGCTTTAATCAGTACAAAGTTCTTGACATTTACATAAACACTTGTTCTGATTGAGAGTAGAAAATGAGCTGATATTATATCTTTATTTAAATTTCTCAAAGCACTAAAGATACGAGCTAATTTTTCTACTTTTGCTCCTGAACAGAACGAGCGTTTATATAAATGTCAAGAACTTTGTTCTATTACACTTTGTTTTGACTTTCTAATCTGTTTAAACACTTTCTGAAGTCGGAAAAAATGTAATAATAATAAAAGCGCCAGATTAAACCAACAGTTCATCATAAAGGTTGTTTAAAGAGAAGAATTACAGAAAAGGCAAACGGCCAGATTTAGTCTAAACATAATCCTGTATATATAATCCTGGTATCAACAGAGATTTAAAGTCTAGTCCTGCTTTTCTCACCTCGTTTCACTCGGACGATAATTTGGGCTTGAGGAATTTGGAAGAAAACCAATAAGCTCTGAGGGAAGAGTCTGTATAGAGTCTGTAATGCGTTATCAAGGGAATCAATCAACGAGTTCTACCTGATACTGCCTCATTTAGCAGATAAAAACAAAATATACTGCAGCTGGGTTCAAAATGTTGGAGTAGCACCAGCACATAAAATATATAAAATAAAATGTAATAATAAAACCCGAACTCACGCCGATATAACTCACTGGGACTTGATTTTACGGGGTGTGTACAGGACATGCAAGTGTGTGGGAGCACGTGAGAGAGAGGTAAAGGAGGAATGTGTTTAGGATCTGCTGTTAAATAACTGGTCGTCGACTTTCAGGAGGTTTTAAACCCTTCGGAGGAATCATGTGACGTGTTAAAGGACGCGTTTTTCTCTTTAAAAACTAATAGTGACTCATGTTGAGCAATAAATTCCACTGTGGAGTCCGCCTGACATCACGATCGTTTTACGATACAACACCTCTAAGTGTGACACTTCTTAACTTTCATCTGCTATGCCAGAAAAGATGGCAAGAACTACGTAAACCGCGAGGTGGCGGCTTGAACTATTACTTATCTGTGTACTAATTCTCAAATCCGATTGGTCAGAAGGTATTGGACTGGAATTAATTATGTCGATTTTATGTGATCAGATACACGGACAGACAGACAGACGTTATTGTTCCTGAAGGAAATTTTGATTTAGATGTACACTGGATATATCATAATTTTATTTATGTGTAGCATCTTTAGGTAAAATTTAAAGTTTGTAGTGGCTCCTCCTTTCATAGATTTCATGTGAAAAATAACTGATGCATGCATGAGCTCTTCTGTGAAATTAATACAGTTGATATAATTAATAGATTTCATGTTAAAATTAATGTATTATGTCTGCTGTGTGCAAGTTTTTTTTTATCATAAATTCCATCAGTTTATGCATGTGCTTTGTGGCCTCTAGATTCTCTGATTAATTCTTAGCATTTTTTATTTGTAAATAAATATTTTAGGAGAATAAAAAAAATTAATAGATTAATTATTGAAATTATAGCTACTATTTTTTGGCATGTTTACCAAAGGACCAATTAAGATTATATATAATTTATAATTAAAATAATTACTATATAAACCATAAAAATAATAGGTAGACCAATTGAAAACCGATAGATAGATAGATAAATTTGTTCATTTAAAAATTAGTTTCAGCCCTATTTTCAGTAACTAAAAAAAAAAAAGGGGGGGGGGTCAAAGATTACATGAATGCACACATTAATTATAAAACATCATTTTGACGGTAACAGCCTGCGCAGAGACTTGTATGATAAATGCTCAATATATATGCTGTCTCGAAGTTTAAGATTTACAGTAGGGAAGGAGTCTCCAGTGTCAGGACCTGGTACAGTCTTCAGCACAGACCATTTCTCAGTTACATGATAAGATTACATGCACTGCTGACTTGTTCACTGTACTGTTACGCAAAAGAAGCATACCATGTCTATAACGAATACTTTTTTAAGACAAGGCTGTTGTGGTGTAAGAAGAATAAAACACTTTAGGATGTGTCGTTAGTAGAAAAGAATCACTTTAGTGGTTCTGTAACAGTTTCTCCTGTTTGCTTGACGTGGTTGATTAATTTGTTAAAACAGAATGCCTCGAAGCGTGCTATTCTATACATAGTATGTGTGTCTGGGATAAGCGTAATATATGATCTGTAGATCTTTACTTTCTCAGTCATCAGAAGACACACACACACACACACACACACACACACACGCAAAGTGTTTTAGCGAAACAAAAAAAATATATTAGCACTATTAGGGCACATACGGGCATGGAAAAAGTTCACCTCAGCCCTTTCACATACACACACACTCATGTCCACACACTTCATACCCTTTGCCCTCCGAGGAACTCAGCACTTATCAGCTCTTCTTCCTGAGGCTGACAGGCCAGCCTTAATTAACGCTGATAGCAGCAGACCAGCGCATCTCTGCCTCTCCCAACCACACACACAAGTCTATCTCCAGCAGCCCAGCCTCCCATGGGAACAATTATACACACACACACAGACACACACACACAGACAGGACAGTATTGTGTAGATCATATCATCAGACTGTGTGTGTGTGTGTCTGTGTGTGTGTGTGGGAGAGAGACACAAAGTGAGAGAGTAACTATGTAATTCTTGCTGCCTCTTGCATCTTGTGCTCGGTACACAAAATAAACGGTAATGGGTTTGCGTTTTATTTCAACTGTCTTTCAAGAGACTCTTACGAAACGTGTTTCGCTGCACGAGGTTTTACAGCATTATTAAAAAATAAGCTGCTTTTAAACTGCAAATGAGTCCAAATCAAAATGTTGGGGAGAATTACTCAGCAACGGACCGGGACGATCCCTGGTACGATTCCCGAAAAAAAAAATAATAAAATTACAGCGGGCTCGTGTGTGAGAACAGGGAAGACAATAACGTACATGAGGTCTCGTTCTGGTCGACTGCGGTGCCGAGGTGGAAAGTAAAAAAAAAAACAGAAGGTGGGGGGGGGAGCGAGGTCTTAGAAAATGAGTGTTACTTAGAAATCAGGGATGGTGGACTCCATGGCAAGGATGAAACTTTTTAACAAATGAATGATAGAATCAGAAGGATTGTTTATGTACACGTTAGCAGAATATGATGTAAAGGAGATGTGTGATGAAAATAAAAGAATCTTCACTGTACTAAAATCTGAAAACAAGATCATTCTTAAGGCCTTTAATTTATAAAAGGTCATAATAAACAAAAACAAAGATGTATTCTTACTGCAATACTGCAAAATCGCTTATGAAAGAGTAGCTGAACAGTGCTTAAATGGTTAAGCACTGTGCAGCTACAGTTAACCCAGTCGTAACCAGACTTCCACGCCATCCTTGAAACAAAGCCGGAACAAAACTGGTCAAGTTATGCTGGTGAAGTTTTATGCTTGTGTTGGTCACACACACATTTAGAGAAGTGTTACACCTACAAAAGTAAAGTAAAGGAAGAGCGTAGGAAGAGGAGCGGTCGGGTGACGAATGCTTCAGATGAGCTAGACGGAGCTTGACCACGGATGCGTGCCATAGACACGCGCCATTTGCATTCACTGGAGCCTTTGGAAGTGCTTGTTCCTATGGCAACGCGTTGTGGGAAAAAAAAAAAAACAGCTGGTGCTGCTAACCCAATACACGAGAGGGAGACGGCGAGGGTGCGACTGTAGTACCTTCCTGGGAAATAAAGCTCATGAAGCAGATCCACCTGTGGAAGCCATTACAGAAACAGATGGAGAAGAAAAGATGCATCCCGATCTAGGGGAGTGGAGACATGAGGCTGAGGGAAAAAACACGGATGGAGAACATGGAAGCTTAGCCATGGGACCCAAAACAAAGGATTAAACATGTCAGTGAGACGTACGGTCCTTAAGCCAGCCTCCCAACGTTGTTGGCCAAATGCAGCAGCTTAGCGGGATATGCAACTTATGGCTTATGACATAACTACAATGTGGTTTATTGAGATGTTTTTGCTACAGCTGGTCGGCTTAAGAATTTCCACTGTAAATAACATGTCAAGGACAAAGACTATAATTTATAAAGAATGGTGACTTTCCGCTGAAATACCACTGCTGTGTTAAATTAAAGTCAGTTCAAATTGCACAAGTTCAATGGTAGTTAAGAACGTAACTGTAGACTCTGTGATCTGTGTTCAATAATTAGTTGCTGGAGCATGCACATGATATGACTTCAGCCCATATGTTCCTGCCGCATTCAAATGCACACCATAGTAAGAATGGGTCTGTGCCCAGCAGGAGAGTGGGGACTGCTTTTCAGAGAACGCTGTTTGAGTGGATGTATACAAAAAATTTAAGTAGTCATAGAAAGAACCATGTCCAATTAAGAACTGATCTCAGACCCAGACATCCTGCCCGCATATTAACTATTAGCTGTCCACAAGAGAATACTGAAAGCTGCAAACTGTTTGGTAATCCATCCTAATGTATTCTAAGACTCTCATGAATGTGGCTTTTATTGGTTAAAAACATTGCAGGAGCAGAAGGGACTGGTCAAAGTTTGGCAGTGTGGGTGGGATTGATCCAAGTTCCTTTAATAAATGAATGTGATTGATCAAATTTTCTGAAGGAGAAGGTGGGATTGGTCAAACTTTCGGCAGAAGCAGGACAAAATGGTCCAGGTTTCTGCAGGAGAGGGTGGAATTTGTTAAACAGCAAAGATTGGTCAAATGTCCGGGAGCAGGGACTGGTCAATCTTTCTGCCGGAGTAGGGATTGATTAAACTTTCTGCTATAGTAGGGATTGGTCTAAATTTCGGCCGGAGCAGGGACTGGTGAAAGTTTCTGCCGGAGCAGGGACTGTTGAAAGTTTCTGCCGGAGCAGGGACTGTTGAAAGTTTCTGGCGGAGCAG
>JAOVVA010000016.1:15476108-15500588 GCA_028565275.1 Leiocassis micropogon
GGACTGGTGAAAGTTTCTGGCGGAGCAGGGACTGGTGAAAGTTTCTGGCGGAGCAGGGACTGGTGAAAGTTTCTGGCGGAGCAGGGACTGGTGAAAGTTTCTGGCAAAGCAGGGATTGGTCAAAGTTTCTGCCCGGAGCAGGGATTGGTCAAAGTTTCTGCCCGGAGCAGGGATTGGTCAAAGTTTCTGCCGGAGCAGGGATTGGTCAAAGTTTCTGCCGGAGCAGGGATTGGTCAAAGTTTCTGCCGGAGTGGGAAGGATTGATCACACTTTCTGCAGTAGTCAGGGTTTCTTTCAAACTGGACTAGGACTTTAAAAACATTAATATATCTCATGGACATGGACAATTCATAGTTAGCATAAAAATGCTTTCATATATTATTGACCAGTAACTTTTCTTGTATTTGCCAATATACTCAATACTATAGCTTCTTGCTTAAATGGGGTATGTGATTCTTGGCCATGTTTATTGATGCAAAGTACTGGATTATCTAGTGACAGGTGATGGCTTTCTTCTTTCTTTGTAAGTCTGGGGTAATCAGATGAACCAGATGAAAGGTAAATTTCTTGACTCATAACAGTGGTTAGAGTTTGGGTGTCCTTAGTGACCAGATTGGTAATGAAGGGCTTCGATTAGGGTGAAGAAATATTTAATGAAATTTCTTTAACAGAGCTATATTTGGAGAGAGATAAGCTGAGCAGGCCACCTCCCTTTAATCATTCTTGTCGGGAGAAAAATGAGCAGAAACGGCGATGAAAGCATATTACCAAGTTGCTGATTTATGCAGCTCAAAGGCAAATTCTACCTAGAAACTGAGTGGTCTGTGTGCAAGCGGTCAGCAATGTATTAAATTGAAGACACTGCTGAGGAATGATGACCATAGTCTCTCAGCTTGTCTTTGTGGCCTTGGCTGGGTATTATCATGTCTGCCATAAAACATCATGCAACAGAATGTCTAGATATAGAGTACAGAGGCCCCGTTCCACTCTGAAGACACTGATATATCCTCTGTGGCTAGGAGTACAAGTGTAGGATAAATGGCAATTCTCTTGCCAAGGTAAAAATTTAAAACTTGCTAGCAGCACACTTCAGGCTTGATACTGACAGACTGGTTTTCGACTTTTTTTTTTATTGCATTACAAAACCCTTTCCTATGAAGTTAACCAGGCTGGCACAGTCTGTAAGCAATTCAGGAATTATGTGGTCTCCTTTATTACATAAATATTGTTATGGAGGTAACGTTTTTCTTACGCTTGTCAATGTGATAAAGATCCTCAAGACCAAATCGTGCTCATGTAGATCACATTTACAGGCTGGTTGGATAAGCAAGTGGATAGATCACGAGATGGTTTTGTAAACAGTAACTGGGGTATGTGTGGGACGAGGATACCACAGACCGAAATGAAATGCCCCCGGGCAGCACCGGCCACAGCCTAGTTTCCACCAGCACACCACACAGAATGCTATAAAACAAACACAGACGCCCTTCATAAAACCGACAAGCTACCAGACCTGGAAAGCCGGAGGTGCATATCTACACCAGCGATACACCTCGAACAACTCCAGCTGATGACTTGAGCCTGGTTTAAGGCTTCATGAAGCAACCTGCTGCTTTCCTCATTGGACCGGCGTTATTTATGACTGCAATGGAGAGGTCCTACACAGGCCTGACTTTAGCCCTGTCAGTCTTTTACTGCTCTTCTTTATGACTGTCTCTTTTCCCCCACTGCCAGAGATGGCAGTATTTCAGACCCTTTGTTAAGGGAGAGCCCTTACATCTGACTTTAGCACATCTGTGAATGACATTCAACTCCCTGTACGTCCTCATCCCCCAACCCTGAGCATTGTTAACCCGTCTGTCGTAAATGTGCAGATAAGTTTCATAACATATTTTAATAAAATATTACATGGTACATAAAACCCAACATGCATGGCAGTTTTATCCACAGAATGTTGTAAAACTGGGAGATGAAGCAGTTAATCTTTCCCAATGTTCATCGCTGGGATTTCACACTTTTTACAGCATTGCTTTTCCCGCCCAAAGTTAGCTCCCCTGCTAACTTTCAATCTCTTGCAGCTTTAGGATAATAGATTTACATGATTCTGTGACCCTTCCATTAACAGAGAGCAAAAGAAGCAACAATTCCAGCTAGACAAAATGCATCCTTCTGCCTCACAAATTATGCATTGGGTGTTCATGCAACTATTACATGGAGATCATGATTCCTGATGTGTCTACCAGTAATTTACACCATTTTCATTCAGATAGTCAACTCAACACACCAAACCAAATATAAAAATCACAAAAAGACTGAATTACCGTCTAGTCCAATTCATGGGGAAAGAAAATACCTAGCATAAGAATAGACAGAAAAATTTTTATTCAAATAAATTTTTAAAATAGTAACAAGAAAAATATCTGGAAACCATAGCATTTTGAAATGAGTCAATCCTCAGCAAACACCACAAACCCAATGTAAGCCCAGGGAAAGACTAAATGCACTCACTATGCACTAAATCCATTGATGTTTTCTAAATTGTGGTACAGTATAATTTTATTTAAAGACAAACTAACGACAAACATTACTAGCCAACGTTTGCCAATAATGTCCTGGGTTTATTGTCCTGGGTAGTTAAGGATTCACACTTTCTGTCGAATGCACAGACAGACTAAACACTGGAAAAGAAGAGTTTAATCCCTGGGGTCTGTGATAAAGACAGACACAAATATCAAAAGCATGCGACAGAAAATAAATGGAGATGAGATAAGGGGGAAATCTAACAGATTGTGTAGGAAGACTAATTTGAAGTGCTGAATGTGTCCAGGTAATCAGGTTACACTTGGAAGAAAAAAAAAAAAAAAAAAAAGGTAGAGAGAGAGAGAGATTAGCCCACGGTCTATGGCCATAATTCACTCCAGATCTATCGCTGAAAAGTTCAAAGATCCAGCATGATGACGACAGAGCAGAAACACCACACCTGTCAGAGGCGTGTTGACGGCTTCTTTCCTTTCCCTCTTCTACTGGCCCCCTGATTTTTTATTTTATTTTTTTTTTACCCCCTTTCTTATTCAAAGGGCACGGCTGTCTGTTCTCTCCCAGTGGAAATGGACTAGTGGAATTTTTCCACCCCTTTCCGCTTGTACGTCATGATGTCACCAGTGCGGCGGGGACGAGTGATGCAGAGCAGATCCGGTGGACCGTGCTCACACTGCCTGACCTGTAGCGGTTCAATTTGACACCCTGATAAGCTAAGCGGCATGCTTAAAAGACAATAAATAAATAAATAAATAAAGTAAAACACTTAAAGTTTCCTTTATCAGCTCTGCTAATGCTCCTGCTCTAATCCGCCACTACAGAATGAGAGCAGATGAAAACCCCCTGCTTCAAACTCATACTGTAACATGGCATACTTCAACCTTCAGCCGTCCACTCTGCTCTACCAGGTCGCTCCTTTATCTGATCCCCCCCGCAGTGCTGGATGTCTCCGTGCTTCTGACGGCTACTTGTCATAGACAAACAGGTTTTTTTTTTTTTTTCTCCTCCTCTGTGATATCGCACTGAAGACAGACCAAACACGGAGCCGAGCGTCAAGGTGCTGAGGCTGCATCCCAAATCTGTTTTATAATTTATAACTGAAATGACAGAAGCCTGCAATCTTCCAAGAGAAGCCTGTTATGTCTGGAAAGACTTCAACTCCTTTCTAAACATCTCTTGGGATGACATTTTTAAACCGAGAAAATTAAGACTGAAAAGCTGCCTCGCTCATTCATTCTTCTGAAGTGCAGTAACTCGGCTTGTTCGTTTTCCAACAGAAACCCGAGCATGAAAACATTACTGACTCTCAATTAGCTGAAGGATGGTGGTGGTGGTGGGGAGGGGGGCGGGGTGAGAAGGAAAGGAGGTTAGCGTGCCAGTAACCTAAACACACACACACCAACACTCTGAACAAGCAGTCGGACAGATGTGCCATCTTAGCTGTGGCCTAGCCACTGTTGCCCGATGGGGTGGAAAAAACTGCGTTCGGCGTAAAGCGGGAAAGCCTCGTTATGGATGCCAGTAAACGCCAGCCGCTCTCGCCCGAGTCGGCCGGCTCCGTTTAACAGGCAAGACTTTTTCTCCCCCACGCTGCCCCGTGCCAGCTCTTGTAACCTGGCTTTACAATGTTATTATTTGCCTTTCTGCTGTTTATTTATTCCTTTAATTGGGCCAGGGTTTGGGTGCAGGAGCAGTAAGCTGGAGAGGTGGGGATTTTAACACGACCCACGGCGCTTATGTTAGTGTCTAGCGGTAAGGCTTCTGCCCTCGCTCTGAGAAAGGGATTTTAGTGTACGTACAGAAAGAGAAAGAGAGAGAAAGGAAAAAAAAACATTCTTCATCAATTTACATTTAGTAAAGACAAACCACAGCCTGGTAAGAGGAGTGGTCCTACAGTGCCTCTGAAAAGTCTACCTGAGTGCACAGTCAAAAGTTTTATAAATAGGTGGCCAGATTAAACACAAGAGTTTTATTGTATAAACGAAAAAGAAATCATTTATTTCTGACCATCTGTGCCCTTGAATTTGTTCGTGGTGAATTTAATCGCACACCCATAAGTGCGTTTTAAAAAATGTACAGCTAAAATTTTTACGTGTTACTGTGAAGTGCGCGGAATGAAGGTAAGAGTCTACGTTTATTAGGTAGATTTAAATTGCACACTCAAAAAATGTACCTCATTTAAATTCATTCAGTAGTTTTTACATGAAGCAGGCACAAACAAATAGCCATAAATTCCAAAAACCATCTTGATGTGTTCCATTACTCATCTTGCGTCCCCCAAAATAGTTTTTTTTCGCAAATATCTTTAATATACAGACAGGCAAACTTTACAGTTTTATTATATGTAATAAATAACACTTAAATTATTGTATTATCGTTTCTCCAGATGCTTTTTCTCAATAACACTGCTGCTGACTGACACACGCACACACACCAATTCATTTCATACTTTATGTTTCACTCATACCGCTCAATGTGTCATACCCACACACCATATCTTTACCCTACTTGATTTTTACACATTTCCCTATTTACAATTACATTTTGCCCATTGTGTAATTTATATATTTGCATTTTAAGCATATTTGTAACATTTTAGAAATTTGTATATTCCATCCCAATTTTTTCCATTGGAAATGTAATCTTTAGTTTCAATGTATTCTTCTACAGTAGTTTAGTTATTTTCCTTGTACTGTAGAGAAATCTGTCCATTCTACTCTATCCTTTCCAGTTTGAGTGACAGATGGTGGTATACTGTAAGCGTTTCACTCCGCATCGTACTGTGTCCTACTGTGTCCTTAACCTAGTAACCCAGTGTAAGTATCTATCCAATGACGGAAACTTCAAAGTCGCTTTTTGTAAGGCCGTCTGCCAAACGCCTAAATGCACTGTGTATGGTTGTGTACTGTACGTGACAAATAAAATCTGAATTTGGATTTGTTGGACATCTTCATCTGAAATTTGAAGAGGCAGTCAGACAATCTTCTCCTCAACCTCACGTTTCTCCGACACAAAAGCTAGAAATCCGGCTTGTGAGAAAAAACTGATGTTAATGAATTGACACCTCGGATTCCCACGCAGCGTGTTACACCGAGCCTGAACTGCCACATGTACACCGGTAAACGTGCTGTTTACTGCCTGAATTACTGTAACAGCCCTCAAGCCTTTCTGTGTTTTGAAAATGTTAAAGAAAAAAAAAGTCAGAAAGAAAGAAAACCCAGAATAACACAACCTCTCTTGGTTTGCATGTCAGGCATCCAGGCACATGTTTTTCTCGAGTGTTTCCTCCTCAAAGCCAAGTGTTTACCCCTATAACACATCCCAGATATAGTTTGTCACTTGGAAAGAATTTGGTCTTACCTAGGCTCAACTTCTTTTTTCTATTTTAGCACGAAGTACTCCCGGTATTTACCTTATATGTGGTCGACTAACGAGCGGAGATAAACACAAACCTGTATGCGTTTTTCATTTTCCAGAAGTAAATTTGGGATTTCTCTTGACTGTTGTTGGCCTGAGAAATGTACACGGAAAACAAGTAGTTTAGAAAATAAATAAATAAAAGAAGGAGGCTCGCTGAGACGCTTAAATTGAGACGATTAAATCACGTCCTTTTTCAAGCACTACTCTTTTCTTTAAGAACCACTCAAGAGGCGTTTTAATAAATTAGAGCAGATGGTTAAAGTAAAAGAATTTGCATCTTCTATGGTTTATACAGTAAATAAAAGAAAATGAAATGCTACTGCGCTGCACATTTTATCGAGCAGAAGGGGGTAAAGAGTATTCAGGAAGATATAAGGAAAACGTAAAAGCATCTTGCAGCATAAAAAAAAAAACAACAGATACGTTAGGAAAATACTAATATTATACCTGAGAGGACCCTGAAACTGTTCTCACAATATAAAGAGGTTTATAAAGGCCAAAGCTGGGCATAAATATTACTAGTGCAGTAATACACTGATTTTACACTGATCTTGGTCAGACTATTCCTCCATTATAAAATCCCTTTAATGCATAAACTTGCATAAAACATGAAGAAATTTAAACTTACAAAAAATGTATAAAAATGACAGAATATTGCATCCATACCCGCGTGTGTATTTGCAACATTCCCATTTAATTATTTTTTTTTTTAACTCTGATGTCCACAATTATACAAAATGCCACTACCACTAATACTAAATACTGTTTACTAAACTACTAAAAACTACTACTACTACTAAAAATACTAAATATTGTATACTAAACTACTACTAAATACTAATACTACTACTAATACTAAAGATTGTATACTAAACTACTACTACTACTAAATACTACTACTACTAATACTAAATAATGTATACTAAACTACTAAAAACTACTACTACTACTACACACTAATTCTACTAATACTAACGACTGTATACTAAACTGCTAAAAACTACTACTACTACTACTAAATACTAATACTACAACTAATACTAAATACTGTATACTTAACTACTAAATACTAATACTACTACTAAATACTAATACTACTACTATTACAAAATATACTAAATATATTCAAAATTAATACTAAAAATGCTGCTACTACTGCTACTACTACTAAATATACTAAATTACTAAAAACTAATACTAAAAATTCTACTTCTACTAATACTAAATATACCAAAAAGTCATACTACTACTACTACTACTACTAATAATAATAATATACTAAATTACTAAAAAAACTAAAAACTACCACTATTAATACTAAATTGCTGAAAAACTAATACTACTACTAATATTCTAAAAATACTATTTTTTTTAAGTTAATTGAGTGTGTCACCCATGTCTATTTTGGAAAAGCAACAGAGTAAAATCAAACTTCAAATATCCTAAACAATAATGGAGTTTCTGGTGAAACCTAGACCTTATTACGTTGTAGCTCTTTGTCCTCTTGCTGTTGAGGGCGCATAAACTTTTGCACTCGCTCACACCGAGTCAGCAGAGGATTCAGAGTCCTAAGCATTTTTTTTTATGGACCTCCCACTCACTACATCTGTCAAAGCAGCTGGACAGATGTGAGCACACAGGAACACGGGTCACTGGTGGTCGAGCCAGTCACTGTGACCGAATCACACGGGACCTGTACTGTGTGTGTGTGTGTGTGTTTATACACTGGAACCGTCAGCTGCAGGGTATAGGAGCATCTCGGAGGTCTCTGTGGGTTATCCCCCGGCACCACACCGGGTTTATTAAAAGCATGAACAACACTGAACACGTTGGAGTCTTGGAGCTGAGTGGCGAGTTAACAAGTCGTGACCGTAACCATGGTAGTCCTATTCATGTGTGTGGATTTAACCATGTGGTAAGGTGTGGAGTCTAAATGGGTCCAAACGGACCAGTCACGCCCAGCTCTTCCTTTACTGCTCCTGCTAGGCTGAACAACCTCAGGATCCCGGGCCTTTAACAAGGCTCAGCTGTGAACTAAACACAAACTCCCTTTCTACCTCTTTCTCTCACTAACACACACAAACAAAAAGCAGCAACATGCTCTGTGCAAGACATACCTACACAATGAAAAAAAAAGAAAGCATTACTCATTAAACACTACACCCATATCCATATCCAGCTTGACACACTCTTATTTCAACCGCCGCCACAGTATCCTTCCCAGCATGCACTGCTGCCCGGGGTATGAGAGTGTAGCTATACGAAATGAAACACAGAACCCGACTAATCGATCAAACTTTAGTAGAAACATAACATTTTACTGTTTAGGCTAAGAGACCAAGGCTTGGCAGACAACTGAATAAACTGAATAAATTAAAAGCAACGGTATGACGGGAATTAAAATAAAGAGGGGGAAAAAAACACTGAAGCCAAACAAATCACAAAGCAGTTGTCTTTTTTTAAACCACAAACTGCAATGGATCATTTTTATTTACTTGAGTTTTTCCACATTTCTGTGGAAAAAAAAAAAAAAAAAAAAAAAAATCAGACAACTTGTCTTTATATGGTGAACCAGGATCCCAAATCACGTCCTAATCGCTGTACATGCTCACTACGCAGGAGACGACATGCAGTACACTCGGTCGCTGGGAGAACAGCATTTTAGATTCAGCCCCGTCCCCTCCAGTCAAACTAAGCCACGGTCCCATTACATCCACAAAAAATGGATGGAAGAACACGGTATACTGTAAACCGGTAAGGATGTAGTATTGGACTGGTGAGGATGTGATCGCAGCAAGACGAAGGAAGAACTTCATTGAGCAGTTGATGGTGTAACCAACACCTCTTAGGTATTTCATTAACGTATTACGAGCAGTAGCGTATTACTTCACGGTTGTGGTGTAGAAGACCATTACGTTTTTCTGATGGTCACGTTCATGGCACTCAGCCGGTTATCTATGCCATGTTGAAAGAATTTAATATAAATACTGTATGTAATTCCTCAGACCATCACTTCACGATGAAAAACACTGTACATGTCACGTTATTTATTCACTGGATGCAAGGACAACGGAGTAAGCGCCTGGTTAAGCGCAGGATCCTGTGCGTGATAGGCAACTAGTGATTGAGAACCTGACAGGGACGGAAGCACAAAGAACTTGATACGTGCACATTTTTCTATTCCTGTTCCTTGTGTGTTCTTCGATACTTACAGGAAGCAATGGAAACATCACGATTTTTGTTGCATGTACCTTAGTCCCACATTCTACGACTTTATTAAAACACCTTTGATTATGGCACACAATGTGGTGATGAGTTCATGTGTCAAAATGATTTCTCGTGCTCCCAGAACCTCTCTCTCACACTCCGAGTCCTGAAAAGCTCGAGAAGAAAAACTCCATAGATGTGATAACCTGGTGATTCAGTACATTCAGGTCATCAGCTGACTTTATTTTATTGCCACATAACGTTGCTGAGTCTAGACCTGAGCAACTGAAGCAACCCCAGATCACAACACTGTCTCCAGAGGCTTGTACATGATGGGTGCATCGCTTCATACACTTCCTTTCTTACCCTGACGTACCCATTGATCTGGCATAGGGTCAGGGTCAATCTTTATGGTCTCTAACAAACTGAAGCCTTTTTTCCTGGGTTGGTCTCACTAACTAGTGGTTTTCTTATTGTCACACAGCTGTTCAACTTTTTCAGAGTATATGTAGTTTTTAACCTTGGAACATCATATATGTCATTAATATGAAAATAATGTATGTAATGAAAGGAGATTACTTTTTTTGGTATGCATCTGTTTTGAAAAGCATCTGAGATCAAATAAAAGTAGATCATAAAACATGACGTGTTGGGAAACAGTCATGGAGTCTCTGGAGTTGTGCGATTATTAGTTTATACGACTCTTTTTCTAACTACATGTCCAGAAGTGTTTTGTTCCTCTTACACCACAGCCATTGATTACAAGGAATGTAGTTACAGGTCATGTTGTGGAAAGTCTGAGAAACATGTTCTCCCCTGCGATCGCAATCGTTCTTACCAGCAGCTTGTAATGTTAGCAAAACAATTTTACGTTTTCTTTGGCCATGGTTAGTTACTGTGTACGGTGTTGCTATAGAAACACTACGGTATTACAACAAGAGTATAAACCTTGGGGTCGCAACTACCGTCATGTTTTTTTTTCCCCCCAGAATATTTCAAAGAACACACTGTTAAAAGTATTGGCACTCTTGGTTTTTTTTTGAACAGTAACCCTGGAACACTAGGAACACTCACAGCTATCTGTTTAGAGTTTTGAGTAACTAATTGATTAGATGATCATATATCAAGTACTTAAGTACATTCCTTACTCCAGAGTGGGGAAAAAAAAAAAAAAAAAAAAAGAACAATAGTAATGCGTTGGATAATCTTCCAGAGCTGGTCGTATTACCCCGGAGTTGGGATGAAAGACGGACAGAGATACAAGCACGTCTGTCTCTCTTTTGTGAGAGTGCGTGTGGCTAAATCTCTCCGCCTGAGAAGTAAAAACAATGCGGGGTGTGTGATGGACAGAATAAGTGTGGAGGGAAGGGCTGGAGAAGGGGAGGTCATAGAGCCTGTGACAGACAGAGATTAATGAGGCGCCTCACCCTCCGTCAGCCTCCACCTCCGCCCGTCTCGAAAGCCCTCCAGCTAGTCGTAATGCTTCCTAATCACCTGGGTGTCAGCTCTTATTGTTGAGATGTCGGCTACACACACACACACACACGTGCGTTCTCCCTCTTCCACGCACACATCTGCCTGATGAAGCCTGATGCTCATGGCAATGCATAATCTATGTCTCAGACTGCCTCTAAAACTTTACTCTTATACTTTTTTTTTCTTCCTCTCTTTTGTTCATTCTCATGAGTCTCGCTCGCTGGTGATCACAGAGACACCTGTTTTCAGTTTAGGCTGATGTTTAGAGAGAGAGAGAGAAAGAAGAGGACTTGGCAATCTGCATGCGCTCGAAGATACTGTAGCGAGAGCAGTTCGAGAATCAATTGTGCAAAGGCACGGAATAAACAAAGAACATACGCTGGTCTATCGCTGCCAGCAGAGCGCCACTCTTTCTCTCGCTCTCTCTCTCTCTCAGCTGTTTTCCCCGGAGCGTTCCTGTCACTGATCATCTCTGCGTACGGACAGCCGTCACCACTCGGTCGCTCCGAGGTCAAAAACTGCTCTCTCGCAGAGCTTGAGAGTTGGACCGAGATTAGATAGAGCTCTGACGGAATGACTCGGAAAAAAGCAGCCGCGTAACGGCATCGCCTGGCGTCCTTTATGTTCTTCCTGCGTGTGTTACGCTCTCTCTGATGGACAGCTCTGACGTGACGGCTTAAAAGTTCTTACACATTGAAAACAGAAGGACGAGCGGCGGAGCCAGGGTTTTCTCGCTTTGAAGTTAAAGAATTATAATTGGTAAGAGAAAAGAAGAAAACAAAAAAAAAAAAAAAAAAAAAAAAACTTTAAACAGATCCAGTAAAGGAGACAGAGGTAAAGCGATGAAATTGGGTTTGAGAGCCAGCCTTTGATACACCTGAGCGTGAGGTTTCACTGTGAAATGTTCAAGATGTTCTTCTAAATCTCAAAGCCTAAAGGGAAAAGGAAGGAGCAATCGTCTAATGGTTACGAGGCGTGTGTGTGTGTGTTCGAGAGTCTGCTCTCGGCTTATGTTCACCGCGGCATCCTGGGAGCCACTTGGATGAACGCTAACTGGACGAAGTGTCAGTAGGAGCTGAAGAGAGAGCGATAGAGAGAGAGAGAGAGAGAGAGAGATGACGGGACAGCTCCTAGTATGTTCCTCCACTCCAGCAGTGGTGGATGACAAGACAGACAACACTTATCAGCCTCCCTCCATCTCACCATCAGTGTTAATCTTTTCCACATTTTCCCTCGCTCCGCACTCCTTCCCCTCTCCCTCGCTACGATGCTAATCTGCCAGAGGAGCCGGGAGCCATGCTCTCTGCATGATGGCTAAGGTCTCCAGGTGCCAGGGGGCCCCCTGAGTACAGACTAACCACGGCACACGTCAATCAAAGTCTCAAAGTTCTACTGTACAAACAAAATCAAAAACTGAGGAAAAGAATAAGTGGGGGAGAGAGAGAGAGAGAGAGAAAGAGAGAGAATGTGTCGTGTATGTGTTAGAGAGGGTGAGTGAGAGAGAGATACAGACAGATGCATACAGTAGATACGGAAAGAAGTGGAGAGAAACAGAGAGAAACGAAGAAAAAGGTAAGAGCATGTGAGAAGAGTAGTGAGATTGAGACAGAAAGAAAAAGCAGAAAAGGTGGAAAGAGAGACAATAAGGGAGTAATACAGAAAGAAAGAATGATGGAAGTGTAAAGGGAAGGGAAAGAGATAGGAAGGTAGAGAGAGAGACTGAGACAGAGAGGATGGTTGGCCGCTTAGGTTTGTGGGTATGTTGGTGGGTTGATTAGTTTTAGGGGCTCAGTCAGTGGGACGTTGGGTAGGTCGATGGGTGTGTAAGGTTTGTTGGTGTTAGGCTGGCTGGGCGTGTACGTGTTGGGTTTGGTGGGTGGGCGTGTACGTGTTGGGTTTGGTGGGTGGGTGGTTTGGCTGGGTAGGTTGGTCAGTCGGTCGGAGAGTGGGTCAGTGGGATGACGGTTGGTCGGTGGATTGGTTGCGTTAGGATGTCGGTTGGAGAGTGGATGGGTCGAGATTCCTCTCCAGAACGTTCACGGTGAGACACACGGCGGGGGAAAAAAACAGCTGTGAGGAGAATCAGGAGAAGTCAGAGGTGTGGATCTGTGCTGTTGACAAAGATCACTCACTCACTCTCTCTCTCACACACACACACACACACACACACACTCTCGCAGAGTGACTAATTAGAAAAGGTGGGAAAACGCGGTCACTGCAGGAGGTGGCTCTAACACGGCTTTACGAGACCACACAGAATGAAGAATGTGGTGTGTGCTGAGACCATGACTGAACGTGTGTTTGCGTGTGTGTGTGTGTGTAAAATCATTACATCCACGTACAACATAAGAGAAAATACAGCATCTTAAGCAATAGAGTGTAACACCGAACATATAACGCTCGCGCGCGCACACACGTCAGAAAGATTTCACGTGTTCCTCAAAGCTTCAGAGAAAAACACAAGACGCCCAGCTGTCAAACTGCCACTGTCCTGAACCTCACACTTTCTTCTGGCTATTTCTACAGGGAGCTGTGCAGTGTGTGTGTGTGTGTGTGTGTGGACATGTTAGAGATTAGTCGGCAGGGGTCTCATTGGCACACTGGCAACCCCTCCAGTCTCTACATTTCCTGCAAACGGCAGATAATTAAATATCAGTGAGGAGAGAAAAAAAAACACAGGGTTTCTTTTTATGGAACACTTTCACAGACGACTGGCTGTCAGCTCTCTCGCGCTTTCTTCTTTCTTTTCTTCTTGCACCTTTAAAAGAGGTCTTGTTTTTTTTACTTGCTTTTTTGTTTTAAAAAAATATTTAGAATGATAATTGCCTGGAACATGTAATCAGACAAAAGTGAGTCTTCTACTCCCACATGTGAAAAAAAATAACAGGGGAACACATCAGGCAGAGAGAGAGAGAGAGAGAGAGAGTAAAGAAAGCAACTGAGAGATGGGAAGAGAGCAACAGTGAAAGACAAGAGAAAGAAAAAGAAAGAGCACAATTGGGAAAAACAGACAAAGAGAGAGGGAAAAACAAAAAATAGGGAGAAATGGAGAAAGACAAAGAAACAACAAAAATAACATGTAGATCGAGAGAGAGAGAGAGAGAGAGAGAGAGAAACAGAGTAAAAAAGAAAAATAGAGATGGGGAGAACGACAGAGAAAGACATGGGAGAGACAACAGAGATACAGAGAGAGACATGAGATAAGAAGACTGAGAAATTGAGAAAAACAGACCAACAGAGTGAGAAAGAAAAAGAGAAACAGAAAAATAGCAAGAAGGAAAGAAAAACAGACAGACATAGTAGAGAGTAACCGAGAAAGACAAGGAAACGAGAAAGGAGAGCGCAACAGAAAAAGAGAAAAAAATGGGAAGAGAAAGACAGAATGGAGAAAGACAGAATAAAGAAAAAAGAAAGCATGAAGAAAATAACGAAAGAAGGGAGAAAGAGTAAGTAAAAGAATGAAAAAAAGAGTGAATGAGTGAAAGTGTGTTACAGACGGAGAGAGAGAGAGAGAGAGAGAGCGCACAGAGGTACAGAGAGATGATTCGGGCTGCACTGCAGTGTAGGGCGTGACTCGGTGGAGGTGACTGGAGGAGCATCAGTGCGGCGTGGGACGTGACTGGAGGAGCGTCTGTCCAGTGTGGGACATGACACAGTGGAGGTGACTGGAGAAGCGTCTGTCCGGTGTGGGACATGACTCAGTGGAGGTGACTGGAGAAGCGTCTGTCCGGTGTGGGACATGACTCAGTGGAGGTGACTGGAAAAGCGTTACTATTCTGTGCGGTGTGGGGCGTGACAGGATGAGCGTCACTATTCTGTGCGGTATGGGACGTGACTGGAGGAGCATCTGTCCAGTGTGGGACATGACTCGGTGGAGGTAACCGGATGAGCGTCACTACTCTGTGCAGTGTGGAGGTGACCGGATGAGCGTCACTACTCTGTGCAGTGTGGAGGTGACCGGATGAGCGTCACTACTCTGTGCAGTGTGGAGGTGACCGGATGAGCGTCACTACTCTGTGCAAGTGACCGGATGAGCGTCTGTGCTCTGTAACTGCAAGGTTTGAGGCACAGGAAGTGGGAAATCAGAGAGAGAGGAACAAAGCCAGAGAATCCCTCACGACGCACTGGAGCTCGACTCGACCATGTGTTATACACAGAATTTGCCTGAAAGTGCAGACGGGGCTGTGACTGCAGGACAGAGGGAGATCTGGGGCAGTTATTTGTTTAGAATAATTCAGGAGCCCTGAGCAGTGTGCGGGAGGCGAGTGTAACGACGCTCTGTGGATTATTCACCTCGGCTCTCTCAACACTCGGGAGTGTCCTGAATCTGTCTGACACTAATGCATACATACACACACACAGCTCACAAACAAGGCCGAGGGCTTTAAAAACGCATCACCACATCCAAAAGCTGGAACAGTCAATTGCTCTCAGAGCAGAATCAGCCGGGGCATCACGAAAGTCAATATTTAATTTTCCTCAGGCGTAAGCAGAGTTAAAATAAAAATGCAACAAAAATAAGACCAGAAAGCCCCAATCTATTCAGAGTGCACTGATTGTAGAAGGCCTGTGTGTGTGTCTTTGTGTGTGTGTGTGTGTTTCCAGTGAATGAGAGCAAGCCGAGAGACAGATAAATTCGTTTTCAGTTTTCAGATCAAAACAGCATGGTACAACTTGGTGACAAGTGTGTGTGTGTGTGTGTTTGTTTTTAGTGTGTGTAATCAAACCAGTAAGCTGTCCTCTCCCCAAAAAGCGTGCTGTTGGAACAGTGACCTGATAGTAACACTTTAAAACAAATCTAAAAGGTGCCAGTAAGGGCAAAAAAAACAAAAAACAAACAAAAAAAAAACCTGACATTAACTGAAAACAGAAAGCGTAAGTGTGTGTAAGGTGTAGGAACATCTCACGCTCGTTTCTGATTGGCTACAATCACAGACGGGCAAGTCATGTTCAGTAACTGTACAAATATACACTTTTACACTTTGAGTGAGGATTTTGAATTGCGTTTTTGGATTTTCCTGTTTGTTGTTTCTGATTCAGTTGTCTTGCTTCGCGTTTGTTGTTGTGTTTTTGATTTCGCTGTCATGTTTATGATTTTGTGATTGTGTTTTCACTTTCGTTCTTCTGTTTTGTTTTTGCGTCATCACTACTTTTTGTTCCCGTCTTTTCACTTTTTTTTTCTGTTTACTGTCATGTCTTCGTATTTGTTCTCCCGCTCCTGCTGTTACGTTTTCACAACGGTTGTGTCTTGACTTGATCGTCATGTTTCTGCTTTTGATATTGTTTTTTTGCTCATGTTGTTTCTTCTGTTTATTGCTTTTGATACGTTTTCAATCTTTTCTTTTGCATTTTCAATCATATCATTGCTTTTTGCTTTCTTCCGTTTATTGCTTTTGATACATTTTCAATCGTATCGTTTTTTTTTTTGCTTTCCTTGCTTCGTTTAAACATATCGTGTTTTTTCCCTTCGCTGCTGCGTTTTCAATCGTTTTGTCTTTTTTCCTCCCGTTGCTGCGTTTTTAATCGTATTGTTCTGCTTTTTGCTTTTGTTGTTGCGTTTTCAATCATGTTGTCGTGTTTCTTTGCTTCTGCTGTTGTGTTTCTGGTATATTGTTATCCACTATAGAGCCGAAGCATCTTGTGCCATTACACACATGGTGCCCAGCACACTAAACCGATCTGTGTTCGGTCTGTGACGTAGTTCGGTGCTTGGTGATGACGTGTTGCTCGATAACCAGAAGTGTCTTGTGAAAAAATGTCCTTAGTCTTCAATCAATCAACAACGCTGCATTGTTTTTCAACATGTCTGATTGTTAGAGTAGAGATAGTTATCATCCACGTGTGTGTGTGTGTGTGTGTGTGTGTGTGTGTGTGTGTGTAAGAGCAAAGCTAATGTGTAAACTCTTAATTTTTGACATTGCCTTTTGAATCTCTAATAAAAAAAAATAACTAACAGGCTGTGGTTTCAATAGAAAAGTAGTTTTATAGAGATCATAAAAAAAAAAAAAAAAAAGATTGGGTTTGATCAATCAACGGTCTTCAGTATTTTTAGCCAAGCCTAGGGTTAGACATGGAACTAGATTCGCCTCGGTTCAAACGGCTGTGTAAAGAGTGACAACATGTGGGATCATGGGTAATTTGCTAAGCCAAGCTGTGCTGTCTGTTGGAATAGTGCTACTAGAGAATAAGCCTCAGAGGTCAAACACATTCTCTCTCTCACACACACACACACAGTGTCCCACTATCCTGTGGTTTATCAGATGCTGGGGATGAAAGGCTCTGCAGGGCGGCGGGTGCGCCGTGTCTCCCTCTTTGTAGGTGACATGTGTTCTCGTTGTCGGGGATCAGTGAGCCGATCGTGCCTCGGAGAGCACGTCGCGGAAAAACGGGATCTTTAAGTACTTGCGTGTTCTGATTTACAAAAGGCGTCCTTACTGAGGGAGAGCGATGTGGAGAGGAACACAAAGAACGCACGAGGCAAAAAGGGAAATCAGGACGGTGCAGCAGCCAGACAAAGAGGAGGCTGAGCGGTGGGAACAGTCACCAACGAGATAAAGAGAGGGGAAGCAAGCAGGGAGGAGGGAGGAAAGATGTGAAGAGGTATACATATCCATTCAGGAATGCTACTAAGGCGAGCAAAACTATGCGAAAGAGGCACATGAAGGAGGATCAGTAGCTTACAATCCACCCCCCCCCCTTCTTCTTTTGACTGACAAAGACAGACTGACTTTTCCAGGCACCATATTAATCTGCACAGGTACTCGTATGAAATCCAGACGGGCGCAGGGAGGGGAGCGTGGGGGTCCCGGACACGGGGAGCACAGCCAGGATGAAATTTGGGGGGTGGTTGGGGTAGAAACTAGAGAACTGATGGAAAATGCATGCGGGGGGGGTTAAATGAAAGAAAGAATGAAAGAAATAAAGAAAGAACGGAAGAAAGGAAGTAAAAGGCGTCTACGATCAAAGATGGCTCTCCCACAGCGGGGACATAGCGAGAGAACCCGAGCCTCCCTGAATAGATTGATTTCTCCACGGAGGATCCCCAAGCCAGGAGAACAGCGGCGAGTGAAAATCATTCAGCGAATCCAGCGGCGGTGGCTCGGGCGCTAATTAAATGTGCTGCTTTGTACTCTGGAGGAGTTTTAATCGCTGCATTAGTTCATTTCATCCTGCTGCAGATGCAGAACATCTGGTAATATGCACAGGATTTTGGATTCTGAGGATATGTTGTAGATACTTACGTCTGTGATGGATGTCTTGTCATGTACGGGACGTCCGTGTCTCTCTTCGTGTCTGCTATTTCTCAATCGTTCCAACTTGTCTGTCTAATTCTTTCGCTTAAAGGCGTAGCCTCGGTTCGATGATTCAGTTGCCTGGAGATCAAAATAATGGGTGTGTGTGGGGCAAAATCGTTATCTTCTTCCGTGTCGAAACAGGAATTTTTTTTTTAATGATTTTACACATATCTGTGTGTTTCAGGGTTATCTGTAAATGCTGATTAATACACCGAGTAAAAATACCACTGCCGAGCAGGTCTCGACTCAGCCGATGCTTATGACGCGACAGATTTGAAATGGTTAAACATAGCTACATACTAAATTAAACACAGAGGAAGTCAACAAAGAATTAAATTTTTCATTTTTTTTTCCCCCAAGCTCTCTCTTTCTCCGCCTGAAATCATCAACTAGGCTGGATCATCCTTCCTACACTTGCATCTGCTTATTCTGAAATCTAATACTAATATAAGAACACTGTGATGATGATGATGATGATGATGATGATGATGATGATGTACATCAGCCAGCATTAACGTGAACACACGCTCTCGGAATGGTGCAACTAAAAAGACTAGGCTGTGAGACGGAGAGTGAGAGATGCCGGATAAAGGATGGACGGTTTTCTCTGAGGGCGTAATAAAGTTCTCCACAAGTCAATCGCTCCACTTAGCCCAGCGGGATGGTGTTCGGAGTCTGCTCAGGATGGAGAGAAAGGAGCTCTGACCTTGACTCCCATACAGATGATGCTTTGATGTAATTGGGTAGACTGGACTGATGTCCTCCTGTGGAAGCTGCGTCCCAAAGCTCTGTCTCATCACCGCCCTAAGACACTTTCTCACACACATCCATTCACACAGCTGCTCTCAATACACTTGGGTACAAACAGATATTTGTTAAAGCGTGCACACACACATACACACGTCAGCTCAAAGCTAAGTATGGCCTTTAGCCAAAACAAACATGCTCTACGCAGACGCTGCACGGTCGGCAAACAAAGCTGCTTCATCAGTGATTACCGAGGGGGAGTTTGGAGTGAGCTTACTGTTCCACATTAGCCTACTCGTTTCAAAAAATACAAACATGCTCGAATAAGCCATACACAAAAGCAAGGGTTTAATCTCCTTTGTAAACACGCTTCAAATAATGCTCGTCCGACTCCTTAAAACAGTCACTTCCTCCGCGTGAGCGTTATTAGAAACTTGGAATAAACAAAGTGCGGGAAAAAAATGCATGTATGCACCAGCATGGTTCTTTAACCAGAAAAAGAGAGAGAGAGCAAAGGCTAGAACCCGTCATGTACACCGGAGCACGCTTTGCATCCTGCGCTGCCCTGATTGGCCTATTAGGGAAATAAGTGTTTGAGAGAGGCATCTGCGAAGTGCTCCCTGGAGAGCAGCTATCATGAGCTACAGTGTGCTGGCACAGAGAAGAAGAGAGTGCCTGAACACTACACACACCACCAGAGCCTGCACTATTCAGGCCAATTAGATTCAGTCGAGCCCTCGCGCTTTCCGCTCTTATCGGCGTTGAGCTGCTGTGCTGTGTGTTACGTTTAATTTCAGGGATACGCTTTTATTCCACTGCCACGGTGATAATGTATTACTTTGTAAAAGCTCTGAGGTGAAATAAAACACGCATGTCACTTTCACACTATAATGTAAGACAGCAGCGCAGACGGCTACACGATCTTATGTTTGATGAGCCTTGATGATGCGCGCGGACGCGGATCGTTGTATCTTTGCGTCTCTGAAGCTCCTGTTCCGAACGGAGCACCGTGAATTATTTAACTGAAACAGAGTTGGAAGCTGGAGATTTGGGGAGAGTGTTTATTTTTTTATTTTTCTCTCCCTTAAAGCCGAACAGGTCTTCCGTCTAGGCTGGGATTTGCTGATAGGAATGTGCTGAAGCCCTATTCGTACTGGATTAGTTGTACATGCAGAGGTGAGGTAATGCAATTAGCACTGGATTACCTCTAAGGAGTTTAGTCTGGTCTGAATCCGTGAAGTCGGTATTTTTATAAGGACTTGCTTGGGAAAGATGACCCTGGATTTTACCTTCTATAACACGAGCAGCAGAAATAGCCCCAGGTAATATATACACATACTGTATATTCACAGAGCGTTGACCTGCTGGTTATTATTATTATTATTATTATTATTATATCAAGTACGAAAAAAGGTTTTATTTAATATAAAGCCACTATAAATTACTGTTACTACAGTAAATGTTATACTCATGTGACCTCGTAATAACCAAGGGCAACTGGATGAGCTGGGAACGCTTTGATTAGCGCGAATAACAAAAACAAAGATATCATGCAAACAAGGTGTACAGTATGTACTATAGTACAATGTCTGGTCAAATCATTCCCTTTTTTCTTCCCTCCACGCTCATGTAGACCAGGATTGGTATCGCTCATCACTCAGCAAGCTAAAACCCTACAAGACAATCTGGATAGCATGCGCGATCCCTGGCTGTCCCGAAGGCCAGGCAGATCACTTCAGCTAAGCGGCCATAAAGCAGTCGGACTACGCTTCGGGGAAATGTGAAGCAGCATATGGATCAGGTTTTTCTGGCTTGCTCTAAGGTGAATTTATCCGGTTTACCTTGAGATGTCTGCGTGAAGATTTAAGAAAGCATGTGTTCGGATTGAGGAGGGAGGATTGCTTATGAGAGGAAACAGATAAGCAGCATAAATACAGTATGTCAGCTCTAAATATAGGAGGTTAATCAGAATTATCACATGTATCTAATTACAATTGAGTTAATAAAGGTCAGTCTGCTACTACTATGATATGGTTACGATAGTGAGAATACAAACATACATCTTACAGGTATAGAGATACCCACTGGTACACATCCATAAAGCGAGAGAGACCATCACATGACCTACCTGGGGGAGATGATATTTGGGTTTTGGACCATGTGGAGCGTCCATCAGTGAAACCGGCATCAAAGTGGTGACTGTATTAGGTGCATCAGTGGCGCTTTGCTGGGGATTTTTTTTGCCATCATGTAATATCTTACTGGTCACGAGAAACACGAGCATCTTGTAGGTGGCACAGGTAGAGAATAAATCTCCTGGTTTTACATCGATGATTCCATAAATGTATGAATGAATGCAGTGGATAGAAGACTGAATAAACATTAGAGGACGATGAGAAGATAGCAGCACCATGAGTAAACCATGGGTAGAAAAAGTGCACAGGTGGTTAAGTAGGTGAAGGAGGAAATGAATGCAAGTAAAATCAGGACGCTCCAAAGAACAAGACGACGGAATGAATGTTAGGCAGCGTCCAATCAAAGAGTCCAGAAATACATCTTTATATCACCCACTGAAACACTAACATTAATACATCTGGGATGTGATAACTTTGGGGTCTGCTGTGAAAAAAAAAAAAAAAGTGTTTTGTGTCTACTGTAATCAACTGTATTGGTGGCATGGTGGCTTAGTGGTTAGAACTGTCGCCTGGCATCTCCAGGGTCGGGATTCGATTCCAGCATCGGGTCTGTGTACATGGAATTTGCATTTTCTCCCGAGTTTTCTCCGGGTACTCCAGTTTCCTTAAAAAGATTAGGCTAATTGCCATTCCCAAACTGCCCAAAGTGTGTGCATGTTGAATGGCGCTCTTACCACGGTCATACAAATGGGAATAAATGAGAGGTCTCACACAGTATGATGCAGATCAATCCCTGCTATCCATTTCACCCAAATGAGGATGGGTTCCCTGTTGAGTCTGGTTCCTCTCAAGGTTTCTTCCCATTACCATCTCATTCATACACATTCACATTTCATACAAACTTTAATAATTCTTTTGATTGTGCAAAGCTGCTTTGCGACAATGTCAAATGTTAAAATACAAATGAAATTGAATTGCATAAATACAAATGGTAATCATCACTGGCCTCCATTGTATCCACTTGGACTGCAGAGGTTCCTAGATGGATGGAATTAACTGAATAACACATTAAAAAGGTCAAAGTATCCTGTATCTTTCATGAGTTCCTGGACAGGTTGGTTGAGGAGCTGTTTCACAAAACCCTTGGCAATGGTTCAAAGCATGACACACATCAACACACACTATGTTAGTGTGACCACGCCCGGCTGGGAACAGTTTATCACCCGAACAATATCTGTGTAGCAGAAGTGGCGTCTGTTGGACAACATATGCATTCAGTATCTGTTTACTTACGTAACCTCCGTGCAACCAAAACAGCCCTGACCCCTCAAGACCTCTGAAGGTGCACCAGATCATTAGCAGATCCTTCAAGCACTGCAAGTTGCAAGATGGGTCTTCCAAAGACCAGACATGCCAGTCCAGCACATGCCACAGATGCCCAGATCTAGGGAAACCAGAGGCCAACAACCTGAACCCCGGCATGCCAAGCCTCACGCATAAGAAGCTGTGACAATTCTATTACTTCGACACCCCTACACCAAAGCCAGAACCAACCCCCCTTCAGCAATCTGCGCCATACCAGCCGCTCCATGTGATCAGAACAGGCAGGCCAGCCCACATCCCGGGTGCTCACACTCCCACCAACAGCCCACTGGTCCAATGTTATGTAGGGTTATTGTTAGGTGTGACCGGTGTGTATATGTATATAGACAGAAACACGCACATTGCTTTTACTATCCTTTTATTCCCTTGTGCATAATTAAAGCTAAGCCACTCCACACCTATACAGATCTAACACTCCAGAACTCTGACTTTAATACTAAAGGAGAGCCAGATACTGGTGTATGCATGCCTGTCGTGCATAAATAAGAGCCCAAACGAGTGGTTTTATTACCTTTTTAATAGCCAAATGTAACAATATGGTGATTTTTATGTATTCCTATCATTAAATAGACATTTGGTTCTCAGAAAGACCAAATGTCCCCTTCATAACCTAGCACACATGTCCATGAAAGTCTTTGAACTGACAGAACTAGGCTCCGCTGGCAAATGTCTGAGCACAGAAAGAAAGAGAGCAATAAAAAAAAATAATAATAAAAAAAAAACATCAGGGAAACATAAGCTAGCCATGTGCCTGGTGCCTGGTGCCCGCTCTGTGCATCGCATGTCGCCGAGTTGCACTAACATTCGAGTCATTGCTGTCAAAACAACAACAGTATTAATGTCAACACAGAACAGTGAAACTACAGGGGTTCTCGCTGGGCGGCTATCCTCTTACCCTGATACAACAGGCCTCTTTTAGCTGGGCAACATCTGTCTCCGTCTTCAGGGACGAAAAACCAAGGGGCCCCGGTGAGACATGAAACACCTGAGAGTAGGTAAAGTCATTTTCCTTTTTGATACATTTCCCTCTCGATCGAGGCTCGGGATCTGTCAGTGTAGTTGTCTGGTACCGAAACCTGATTAATGTGAGGTCACGGCAGGCTCCCGCCTTTTCCAGAGGACTGCCGTATCATGTTGAGATGGCGACGGAGAGAAGGAAAATGATACTCGAGTTACAAATCGGAGGAAACGTACAAAAGCCACCTCGAGGGCTTGTTAACATGACCGCGCTGAGAGATTTATTTAGCTGTATTTAAATCAAGAATAATATTAATAAAAAAGAAGGATGATATAAAGCAGGGGAAGGCCAGATATTACGGAGTTCAGCAGGGTCTACAGCACTCTCACACCGTACGGTGTAATGGCTAATATGTATTCCAGCACTGCTCTGGGAAAACACTAATCTAATACTAATCCTGGAATATTTTAACTAAACTTATAAACTGCTTTCATACTTAAATCCCAGGACATTATCAGTACAATAAAAGTTTAATATAATACACCTACCTGTTTTCATATCCAGACTTAATTTTGAAGTTTGCATGGCCTAAACCAGAACTCAACTACTCTGCCCCAGGAAACCTTTGGAGGACAAACCAAACACCATCATCATACAACCAAACATCCATGAACTAGGGGCTGTGGAGGCCCCTGTGATTATTTGGTTTAATGCACACAGTAAGAAGCCTGTAACAGGATAATGTGAAAGAAGGAAACTGGAAACAGGACGAGACAAGGTTGAAGATTAATACGGAATGTGTGTCTTATAAATGTGCAGGGGAAGGTCACAGAATTATTTCTGCGATTATTATTAAGAATTTCTCAAGCCCATGAGGAAGGCAGACTGGATGTGTAGATACGATCTCTTCATGTGCTTATGTTTAACCCCTTTCCAGTTAATAGCCTCAAAATCTCTCACGCCTGAAGATCAAGGAGTTCGTCTATTCGCAGACTTTTTATAGTGCACAGTGAAATAAATCCTGTATGTTTTCTTATTAAAGTCAAGCAAAAGGCCCCGTCAAAAGCATTATGATTGGGTTACATTACATGTGATATTGTGTGAAAAAAGCTGGTGAGAAAATGAACATGACAAACGCTAGCAAAAACATCAACTTTTCACTCTAATAATAAAAATTACTATTATTTACCTTAAGTAAATACAAAATGCAGTTTTGGCAGTGGTAAAGCGCTCGCCCTATCATCCTGGTTCGAACCCCGGGTGATGCTGTTTTCCTCTCACAGCCGGAGGCACAGAGAGAGCTGATTGGCCGAGCTCTCTC
>JAOVVA010000016.1:15500688-15515011 GCA_028565275.1 Leiocassis micropogon
CCCTCCCGACTGAGTGGTAGTAGTAGCCTTAATGTGGGAGCCCCCTAGTGACGGGGAGGAATTGGCTACACGACTAGTTTGGGGAGAAAATCGGGGAAAAAGAATTGGACAGGACTAAATTTAAAAAATAAATAAATAAATAAATAAATAAAATGCAGTTTTGAAATGATGATTTCAAGTGGGGGGGAAGGGGGGGATTTATGGTAGAGCGCAGAATTCACGGTTCTATTAATTATGGCAAGCTACCAGCACCATGTTTAACGGTTTTATATATGTGTACATTTTTGCCTCATCAGTCCACAGAAAATTTGCTCAAAAGGGGATAATCAAGATATTTTTTTTACGAGGCTTTGTGTTCTTTTAGGTCATCAGTGGCTTTCGCTTCAGAACTCTCCCATGGATACCATTTTTGCCCAGTCTCTTTCTTGTTGTTGAATCATGAATACAGTACTGACGATAGTTAATACTTAACTGAGGCAAGTGAGGCTTGCAGTTCAGTAGATGTTGCTCTGAGCTCCTGGATGAGGTGTCGCTGTGCTCTTGGAGAAATTTTGGAAGGCCGGCCGCTCCTGGGAAGGTTTACTGCACCACTGTTCCAAGTTTTCTTCATTTGTGGATAATGGCTCTCACCGTGGTTCACTGGAATTTCCAAAGCCTGGGAAATGGCGTTGTAACCCTGTCCAAACTGATACATGTCAATTACTTTGTTTCTCTTCTGTTCTTGAATTTCGTTAGATCGTGGCATGATGTGTTGCTTTTTGAGACCTTTTAGCGTGCTTCACTTCGTCAGGCAGGTTCTATTTAAGTGATTTCTTAATTGAACAAGTCTGGTAGTAATCAGGTCTGTATGTGGCAAGTAGGCTTTAACTTGGCTTTCCAAAAACTGTCTTATCACACTTCATTCATTTACAATTACTTTTTTACATAGGACCAGGTAGGTTTGGACAGTGTTTTTTCCTTGATAAAAGAAATGATTATTTAGCAAACAGCATTTTATGTTTACTTGAGTTATCTTTGTGTAATATAAAAATGTATTTGATTATCTGAAACATTTAAGTGTGAAGAATGTGCAAAAAGAGAAAAAAAAAAAACAGGAAGGGCGCAAATACTTCTTCGGAGCACCGTATATTAAACGAGCACTGACGACAGCTTTCTTTCCTCAAGCAAAGTGTGTGTGATACAGCAGATAAAGCCATAGCTTTAACAACTTATACGTTAATGCACTGAAGTGGCTCTAACCACAAAAATTTAAATGGGTTTCAGGAAAAACTGGGACACAGAGAGAGAGATTCACAGGGCGCGAGTAGAAATCTTTTTGAAATGTCTCCGCTCGTCTGTTGTGTTTGGCTTGAGAAGGCTTGCTCTGCGTTTGCCCAGAAGCCTGGCTACTCTCTGTGTGTTTCCATTTCTTTCACCTTATCGGCCACCTGCCTTCAGCCACGGAGCTTTACTGACCCCTCCCTTCCCGTTCCTTTACTTTTCTCCACCTCTTGAGTCCTTGTCATCTTGAGCACGCCACTGAGCCAAGGCAAACTGCTTTGAGAGCGGTGAGAGAGAGAGGGGGATATATATACATATACTGTACGCGCCAGATAAAGGTGTGTGTGTGAGTGCATGCTGGTCGTGCATAAATAAGAGTCCAAATGAATTCTTGGACATGACCAGCGCTCGCCTTGATTGCACGCCACTTATAATAAAGTTTTCGTCTGCGCTTACGACATGCGGCAAAAATCCACCCAATGACCCCGCCGCCATCCAGTGCAGGTTTTCACCACAGCCAAATGTGTGCGCTCTTAATCGAAATGTGCTGAAAATGCAAGAAAATGAGCTGCGCTGAAGAAAAAAAAACAAACATGATTCTCAAATCGAGTTCATCTCAAGAAAGAACCTTTTGTTGTTTAAATTTAATAGTTGTGGTTGTATAGTGGCGTATATAATGGTACATAATGGAAGTTAGGTTGAGGTTGGAGTTGGTGGATTTGTTCCTTTGACTCAGACCCTGGCGTATACGGTACAAGGCTAGAGATGTGAGCGATGTGATGGAAGACCGGTGCATAAGAGTAAGGGACTGGGTTGGTGCCAGGACATTGAGCGCGAGAGGCTGAAGTCAGCGGCGATGATTTATCGGTCTATGGGAGCCGTCGGCGGGATTGTTCTTTTCCGCTGCAGGGCAGAATTCCCTAGCTCTCGCTCCAGCATCCACCACTGATAAGACGTATGGATCCACATCCTGAAATTCTGACCTTCGAGGAGGTTGCACGGAGAAAACGAGAGAGAGAGAGAGAGAGAAGAAAAGAAGAACGGGAGCATTTGGGATCTCTGTTTGAGAAACCCATTTCTTATTTCTGCTCCTTTTCCCTTCCTGTTCTACTTCATACATAAAGAATTGGCTGTACCATCACTCTTTCCATTTCAGTTTGTCTGCCCTCTCCGCTGTACAGAGCCAACAGGTCTATGAATGTAAGATTGTTCTCCAGTTCCTGGTGAAGTTGGTGCAATTGGTGGGCAGAGGTTCACGAAATTGGCTGATGTTACTATCCAACATAATTCCACATGTGCTCTATGGGTTTAAAGGTTAGAAGAAAGGAGGAGAAGGAGCACAGAGAGCTGGAGCGGTTGTGGAGGCGCTGGAAACTATCATTCCATCGCTGATGCCCGGACATGCCACCTAGCGAAATGTTGGTATTATAATATGATTTGCTCGATGTGACATACAAGGCGCAGGTTTTCGGTGTAATCAGGAGATGCGCTGCTTTAGTATTTTCTTTGGTCGTAGCAGAAAGTTTTCTCCCCCCCTTGAAAAGTGTCACATGATTGATCGGGTTGCAAATAGCGGCTTAAGCGTGGACAACAAAGACGGGTTACAGAGAAATGTTGCTATTAAAATGAATCGTATTAGTAAGTGCTTAGATTATGCATGACGTAATGAATTTCATTATCAACATTTCAACAATGCAAACCTAGTGTTGTCTGACTTACCTGTCTATTTTAAGGACATTAAATGGCATGTGAAAATGTGGAAAAAAAAAAAAAGCTCTTGATTTTCTGCCTTCAAACTTATCAGACCTGGACCATTCTTGAAGTCATGCGCATTACTGATACTAACAATTTTAATCTAATCTAGAGATCAGGCTAGGTTAGTTAGTTGGCTGATACTAGGTAAGACATCAGGTCATTCTACTTTTTCTTCTGTGACAGCAGACTAATTTTCTTCCTTATATCAGGTCTTTTAATGGTCACCTGATTAAAAACCTCCATTAGATAAAATCCAGATCTTTATTAGGTTATAACCTCATATTTACGATGCTGAAAACTAATCAAGAACTTGCAGCTAAGTTTCCCTTTTCAGAAAACGCTGCATCTTTGCACCATCTGTACGAGGGCGTATAAACTCCAGCTAATCCTTACAAACCAACCTCCGAAAATGTTTATACACAAAATTAGCCTGCGAGTAATTCTGAAAATCAAGAGAGGAAATAAACTTCAGAGAGGTCGTTGACTTGACAGACGAGTCTCAGCATGGACAGCTGTTCAACCAGGCTGCAACGGCGAGCGAGGCTCTGACCCAAAATGCATCGAGCAGCTGTGTATCTGAGATCTGATCCGATGCTGAGAATGTAGCAAATGTTGGATGATGGAGAGAGCGAGTGAGCGAGAGAGAGAAAGATAATTAAGATGTCTAGAAGTATTATACTAGTGTATTTGGTTAGGCAGATTAACCTGGACAAAGGCAGAGATAAAAGCTGCATCGTATAGTCGTTAAGTTTGATGGTTGGCCTGAAATTCAGCCTGCTCTAGACATTGAATCATACCCGAGCGACTATAGCAATGCAACATTAAAAACCACACTTTCCAGTGAGTGACCTAAGGGGAGATCTGACACCAAGACAGAGTGGAGTGGGTTTTTCTCTATTCTTTGAGAACTCTCGGAATAATGGTATACACAGGCCTTATAAAAGAGCCTTAACCTGAGATAACATCTGTATGAAAGGGCTTAATTACAAGGTAAAGCGGCTAATAAATTCTTTCATATAATGAAGTTTTTCTTGGAAATGCTAAAAGTGAATACAGATCCAACAGAGTGTGTGTGTGTGTGTAAGATGGTAAGTAAGAAATCAGTGTTAGGTTGGTTGGATACAGCCAGACACAAAGCATTACTGCAATAAACAACTATTCAGTCACATTATGATGTCACCATGTAAGAAATCAGAAAGCTGAAGGGGTTGACACCGGAGACTCATTCAGGAAACGATGAAACATCTCGTTACAGAAAACCTCACCACATCAATTACACATTCTATTGCTCGGTTAATGTAAAATTCGCTCTTTAGTCATTGTAAGACATTGATCTGGGCCTTCAGGCTGCTTGTGCAAGCAAAAAAAAATATGAGTTTTGTATTTTTTCCCCCATTTGTTTTTCCTGTTGTTTTACGGCAGTTGGCATACAGTAAGTTGCATCACCTTCTGGTCTGGATTACCTTATCTTGTTTTCAATTGAAATCCTTTTCTTTTTATCAGATACAGTAAGTCCCCTACATATGAACATTTGAGTTACGAACTTTCGAAGATACAAACATGCGGATGTTTAATCGCGGAAATTAGATCACATGTTCGGTGTACATTGTCAGGTGTGTGCTGCGTGCATCCTCTCCTAGTGCAGTACAAGCCCAGGATGTTTGGAGGCAATCGTAAAAAAAAATAAATAAATAAAAATAAAAATATATTAGCAACGAAGCTGGTACTGCTAAGAAGCGCCAATCAATAAAGATGGAGACAAAATGAAAAATAATTGAAAGACTGGAGCGAGGTGCTTGTTCTTTAAATATGAATCCTTCAACCATCTGCACAATTCTAAAAAACAAGAAAAAGATCACGGAACATGTTAGTTTTATATAGCCGATTTTGTACCTAGACAATGTTTGTTTGACTTACAAACAAAATTAGACTTACGAAAGAGCAGTCGGAATGGAACTTGTTCGTATCGAGGGGACTTACTGTACTTTCTTCCTTGTCCTATTTTCTAAAATAATTTTCAGTGTGCACAACCTTTCCAAATTCCCATTGCCCATCCCAAACTTCAAGGTTTGGCCCCTTAGATGTAGGTACCCCTCTAGCTTGTTCCTCAGCTCTGCTGTTCTTTAAGGGTGTGGCTCAGGAGTCGCTCATTTAAAAAGACACTAAAACGGCATTTTTGGAGGAGGAATGAAAAAAAGTTGTTAAGAAATTTATTATCTGAGGGGAAACACACTTTGGGGGAGCTCTGAGATCCTGTGTTAACCTGTTAAAGAAATAGTAGTGAATACAGAACCTTTAAAGCATGTTTTAAATCTAGTCATTACAGAGCAATGTGTAACAACAACGTATCAGAACAAGCTGCTTAATATAAACCCGTCATCTGAATCACAACCAGCCGCTATTACAGAAAATTCATCAACACCTTTTGACAGCGCTGCGGTAAAAATACTTGATAATAACCCGCTGCCTTTACAACCGCCTCTAAATTTTTCCTATCCTCTGGGCAGCTTCTGGATCCTCTTAGATGTAATAATCACAACAATGCTGAAACAGGATCCTTGTCTTTTCTTTTTGACATATCTGTTGCAAATCTGCCAGATGTTGTCCACTTCCTTTTCCAAATCTGGGCAGGAGACTTAAGAGGTTTATGGCAAAACTTGTGACTTTAATTTTTCCTTATGTTTTAGATTGTTGTCTTGTCGGCAGATACATTACTGTTTAATGTATAACTATTTGGAACCTTTTTCTGTAGCTAATTTGCAGAAACGGAGGTACGTCGGATTTTAGCACATGCTTGTGTACAGAGTGAGGGCGTTTCCATGCCGGGATGAAAGGTTTAACACTTGGACACAAAGAGCAGGTGAGACGACTAAATTGCCGCCTTTTATCACTTTGGGTTCAACGACTTCATTAACAAAGCTGAGTGCTTTTAAAACCGGTACCAAGAAGAACATTCAGATGAACATGGAGAGCTGCATCAGGACGCAGGCTTTAGAATAACCGTCTCCACTATACACTTATCTTCTTTCCCTGCCATGTCCGCCCCCCCCCCCATTTCTCCCACATGCCAACCATCCGATTGGCTTTGTGAAACACTAATTAACGCAGCAGGCTTAGCTCTCCCAGGGTGCTCTCTCAGACCTGATACGGCCGGTTTAAGGAGCTGTGGCGGATTAACGTGCGCTGCCTGGGTGGTGAGGCGGCAAGAAGCTGACATGATGCCTCTGAGAAGCCCTGAGCAGTCAGAGGCCATGAAGTCCTGGCCTGAAGATCATAGGAGCATGTGAGCTCTGAGGATTAAGCATAAAGTCAATGAGGCTAGAACTGTGTGAAAGACTCGAGCACGATTAGACTTTAAACAGCACGTAATTAGCTCTGCTCCTCTGTACTGCGTTACTTCCCAAGCCCTCGGCTCGGCTCCCTAAATCCTCTTTTCCACCGCAGGGCTGAGTGTTTATTACAGTACGTGGTGGTAACGGGAAGCAGGCCTGCATGATAATGATCAAAATATTTCAGCATTATATATATATTTATTTTTTTAAACAATTAATTAATGATTTTTAGTTTAAAAAAATATCGACAAACTGACTTGCAGAAGCTGATAATTTTTTAAAAAATCTTTAGAGGTCCTATTTTTAACTATTTCTTTAACAAGTTAACATCTCCAAGTGTGTGTGTGTGTGTTAATGCTCCAGCTGTAATACTCTTTAGATAAAGCACCTTTTCATAACTTAATCTCCCTTTAGGTCACGCCTCCGCCGGATACAGCTTTTTAGTGACCATGCCTGCGTTTACATTAGCAACTTGAAGTGTGATCAGATTGTTTACACTAAATGCGAGTTGTTGTTTTTTTTTTACTGCTGTCTAAATGCACAAATCGGATCTGAGTCACTTTCATATATGGTGCTAGATCGTTTATGTATCTCTAATGCTCGGTCATGTGACTTGAATGAGAATGGTCAGATCAGAATTCATGTGACTTTTTGGTCTCATGATGTCATCAGTCAGCGTTGGCATCATGGGGATTTCATACAAACAGCTAAAGCAAGGCGTCTGGCTTTGTTGCATCTTCTGGACATCAACAAATACAGCTGACTAACTGCTCACCTGGAGTCGCTCTGTCCTGGGTCTCTGGTAAAATCACATCCGTTGCTTAAAATAAATGAGTGGTCGCATAAATATGACATGTTTTAACCCAGGTGGTGCGAACAAAAAAAACTTACTGATGTGCACGTGTATGGTTAGGTAGAGTCAAAAAATTTTTTTTTTAAATAACGTAATTACGAATGTGAACCCCATCTGGTCAAAACATTGTAATGTGAACATAGCCTTTGTAAATCTGCTGAAACACTCGAGAAAATAATAAAACCAGGGTAAATATATAATAATAATAATAATATTGTTATTTTATTGTTATTTAATAGTTATTTTTATTATTACAATTATAAGTATATAATATATAATTTTCTACTCCATGAGGGGAAAATTTAAAATAAAGAGTTTGTTACCTTCAAATCAAAACTTTGATTGCACACACGCACACACACACACCCCAAGAGTATCTGAATGTCTAAATATGACTACAAAGAACATTTTGTATAATCTATTAAAAAAATTTTTTTTTACAATTTTAATATTCGTTATTAAATGTACGTATATCTCAACGTTAACCTTGTTAACAAATGAAAGCTATTAAATTTAAAAAATGTGAATGAATTCATTCTTGCAGACAGCAGCCCTTTGCACAACCCTACATCATGATTCGTGTACTGTGGAAACGCTTAGGAGAACATTATCCATGTTAGGCCACATCACACCACCCTGTTGTTGATTATTTTTCCTAGTCATGCTTTGCATTTCCCAGAAATGATGTTTAATTCTTTTTCACCCCTACCATTAATATTGTTAATTAATAATAAACAACGTTGTCCATTTTGTCCCGTTACAGAAAATTCCCAACATCTAACACACTAAAAGTCCTGTCAGAATAAGTTAGATTTCTGTGCCTTATTTATTTTATCTCAAGGCCACGCAGGCTTTTTTTTTTTTTTTTTTTAATGCTTGACTGTTTATCCAAACTCGGACTCGGGTGTTTCAAAAACGTCTCAGTTTCGTATTTTCCCGCTACCATGCCAGAGACGCCCGTCCGGATACGCCGCGAGGCCGATGCTTCCTTTTGGCCATCTGAGGAATTCCTCATTAAGACTTATTCCCCTGTCGACAGCCGGGCCCTCGGACATGTTGCCCGCTCCCAAACAAATGTTGGATGAGAGTTAAACATTTGTTCGGAGGGGGACGACTGATCTCCGCTAACACTGAGCTAAGACTTTGAGCTGTGATCTGAGAAAAAGAAAGGGAAAAAAAAAAGATGAAACGATGCGAGAAAAAAAAACCAGACAGTGAGAAAACCTAGCCACATCACACGAACTTGTGAGTACAACAGGATCTGACCGCATCGCATCTGGAGCGCAGGGAACGGAGAGACGGTGACATTTGGGCATTGTGTTTTGGAGAGGAAACATGAGGACGGGATAATGTGCTGGAGTCCTCCTCATTACTGCTTCATAGCATCGCTGAACAAGCCTTTTAGATTGATCTGCGATACGTTTCGTGTTTTTTTTTCTTTTCCAGTTGATTGTCGCATGCCAGATGAGAGCGCTTCATCACTGCACATGTTTCTCTTGTTCTTCTCTCCTTACCAAAAACAGAAAGGAACCTCAACATCCTCCAGGATTCTCCTCCCCTTTGCTGATACAGGATGCATCAGTTCAGCATTCACAGCTGTATTTTCCCCTCGGCAAAGACGTTTTATTTTGGAAAAGTGTGGTTAAGTGTGAGAGCGGAGTAGATACTGTACACAGCGCTCTCTGTCTGAGTCTCCCAGAAGCAGACTTCCAGCTCTTTGACACTCGCGTTTGGACGTCGTCGTCGGTCGCTTCTGGAGCCCGTTTCTATTTCTCTTCTTTCAAAATAAGAGGCAGAAAGAGGGCAGGGGTCGCGGTTTTAACTTCTGCAGCCACGTCTCTTTTTAAATAAAAAACAAAACACCACAACTACACGTGTGCGTACAAGCCATTCCCCAAGGAAACTGCAGACCTTTGTAAATTGCTGGAAAAGTCTTTAAAATGCCAGTTCTGACTCATTTTCCCCTCCGAAACCTTTCTACACTTGTTTTATATTCTCTCCCTACACCAGCTGGCATGTGCTGCACTGACAGGAGGAATATCGCCAGCTCATGGACGTATACTCGATTTTATATGCGTGCTCGGGACAAATAAAAAAGCATTCATTTATCATCTTCAATACTGTATTTTAATTTCTTACCGTGTTACCAATAAAAATGTTTAATATATTTTTTTATTTATATTTGTTTGTTTATTTTGGTGGTGCGATTTTACACCAGTCATACATGCAGGCTCTTTGGGCTCCAGAGTTGAGGACATGTCTCGCGGATCTGCTTCAATCCAAAGCTCGATGCTGGGACCTTTAACGTTTGAGCGCCAGACAAGTCACAGTCACCTTCTAATGCTTGGCTTGGTCAAGGAGTTGCTTCCTTAGCACAGATAAGACGAGTAGAACACTCCAGCGCTGTCATAAATAAGGCTAAGGCATGATTAGAGCTGAGAGACAAAGATAAATGTGTGTGTGTGAAGTGTGAAAGAAGAGTCTAGGAAAATAGACAGTAAGGGTGGGAGTGATGCTTGGATTGCACTTGATGTGAGTGTGGAAGAAAAAAGCCATTTGCGGAGTTTAAAGTGGCACTCAGGAAAATCCTGCTCGGTTCCTGTCGAGCTCATTGCCTCTCTAGAGCGCCAACCTTAAACGACGAGACATGCACGTCTGAATCCTTCGCATCTGAAATCTGGATGTACGATAAGACGAAGGACTTGCCCGGGGAAATAATAATAATCTCGAGATTACGGTTTACTACCACTTCCCATAGAAACCCCCTTAACGGTTTTTTTTCTTTTCTTCCCAGCAGTAACTTCTGCCTTGGCATGCATTAGTGTTCTTGAAATTAAATGTTGTGACTCTTACTTCATCTCCAGAACCTCCTCCAGGTGCTTCCTGCGCTCGGCTCTCAGTGTGGTCAGGTGGGCCTCCTTCTCCGCCAGGGACTGCTGCGTGGACGAAAGCTTGGCTTTCATGGACTCCAGCTCCTGCTTCACTTTCTCCATCGCTCCTAGCAGCTCCTCCATCTGCGGAGAGTGATGTAGCACAAGCCGAACTAAGACTAGGAGAGGATTATAGTCAACCGACCACAGACACAGAAATAAAAAGCAGATATTAAGGACTTACAGGGCAAAAAAAATAATAAGTGACAGATCATAAGTGTGGAATTTAAAAGGAAATGACAAAAGGAGTGACGAAGAGGAACATATGTTTGGCTAAAGATATCCTTGTGAAAACCATCCACTGACATTATTCATTATTTACTACATTATTATATATATTAATTGATATGAATATAGCTAATTAATGCTATGCTGCAAATAAATCGATCCCTGTCGAGCACAATCCCCAGCAACAAAAAGAAAGCATTTTGGTGTTGTTTGTATTGTTTTAAATAAAACCTGCAGTTCTCCTCAAATGTTCCCATAAGTTCAAAACATGTATTCATGCATTCCTATCCTTATGGGGACATTTAGTGAGTAAACATGTCTATTAAGGACTTTATACACAAAACAGGTCGCAAGTTGCATTTTTTGAGATCATGGGAGATACCGAGTTCCTTTTGAGGAACGTTCCAATGCATGAACTCCACACTTTCTGGACGAGTTACTGTGTGTTCTTGTATCTTGACTGTTCCTCACAAAATATTCCACAGATCTGATATTTCTGCACAAGACGAAAGCACGGCAGCATGTTTTTACGGCTTTAATGTGATGTCATGTGATTGCTGACGCATTTTTGCTACTTGAGTCTCATTCGTAATTCTCTTAAGCGATCAGTAACGTCCAGCACATCAAGTTATTGATACATAGAGAACTACACACTTTGATATAGAAACCATGGTTCAGGGACCAAAACATGAAATTTTTTGCTTCTTAAAAAGTTTTCTGTGTTGAAAACACACTCTGAGGATTGAAGCTGAATAAATCCTTCATGACTCAGCACTGAGGTCTGCGATTTATGGGACCCTTCAGTAGTTTTGCTCTGTTATGTATTCGTAAAGGTGGGTGATCTCCAGCTCGCTTTACACGAGGGTTTTCGCTTGCGATCTGCCTCTTGCCGTGGTGCGGGCGAATGAGACGAATAAATCAAACAGCCAATGGCGGGTTTATGTATTCATGTAAGGAGCGGTCTTAGCGTGCTGGCTCCGAACGGTTCTCACAGTCTCCTCAGCGGTTGTGGTTCTGCCGAGTGAGTGCCGACTCTGAGTGACGGACGTTGATCAAAACAACAGGTCCACCTGAATATGACCTCCTGCGTAACTTTACCATCCTTTGAGTTATACATACACCAACAATTAGTCCAATAGGATCTAACTTGAATGTTTATAGAGCTTCTCTCCTTTTGGAGAAACGTTTCACTAGAAACCAGATAACGTTTCGTCGGCTCTTTTAGAGGCCCACGCAGTGAAACTCTGGCTCGCGGCTCGCTTCATTATTACAAACACACCCAGCACTGAGTCTTGACGAGCTTCATAAACTCCAGAGGAGTCGGTGTAACAGGATTCTGTCGGGGCCGCTGGAAAGATTACGAATGCAATCTGGGACTGATGACAATTATATAAGCGATACTGTAACTCAATAAAACGTAACTGTTTAGACTGTTTCAGAAATGTCAGCTACTTTTATTTCCATCGTGATTCATCTGCCTTTTATGAGATAAACATCTACACTTGGTTTTAAGAGCAACTATACGGCAAGTCAACGTGAAACAAATCAACACAGCGGCTCCTCTCACGGATCCCCTTTATTCTTATGATGAAATGCTCAAATCCTGATGTGGGCGTGGTCTCTTCCAGGATGACTTCCTCCCTTATCCACAGGGCATGATGGCTCATGAGGATCAGAATAATGTGCTTACACTTGGCAGGTTTTCATACCATTGGAGATGCCGGAGTGAACTGTAACAGACAGTACTCTGTAACCACACCGACCTTGTGAAAAAAACTTGACACATTAAGGTCCAGTTTGGTGGCTTGTGGCTCCTCAACTTCGTCCTAAGACTGCACTTTATGTCACCGGTCAGGGGATATTTTATCTCTCGGTTCCACCTGTTTGCCATGACCGCGTGCACTAATGTAAAAAAAATAATAAACAAGGCAAGTGGTGTTTCCTTCACCAAGTGCATCACCAAGGTAGTAACATGACGGTTAAGACACTGAGCTCATTTTTGTGAGTTTGAATCCCAGCATCACTACAGTACCTCAACCATGGACAAGATGCTTAGACCTTAACCACTCTGTTGCATGTTGCTCTAGATAACAGTGCCAGTCATGTGTGCACCCAGATCACGTTTAAACTGAGGAGTAGTACCAGTCATGCTTATTTAAAACCGAATACTGGAAGGAAGTAAAGTGGGGGGAAAAAAACTCTATCCAGTTATGAATCACGATTCTTTTGTGTGCCGATTCATGTTTCACCACACTGACTCCAAAATTGATTTTTAGATGATTTATTACATTTATAATAGAGATGCACCGGCTGTTTTCCAGCTTGATCAGACATAACCGATCATCTCGGACATAACCGATTCTGTCCGATCTGAGTGCATGAGTTTGAGTGCTTGCAACAGAAACCCATTAAAGAGCCTTTTTAGGCTTAAGAGATGCTGAAGTTGATTTTAACTCTCAACTTCCTGAAGAGTAGCCTGGTGACTCAACCACCAAGACACTACTATTCTCATGGTAACAAACCTATCAACCTCATCCTTTTGGGTTTTTTTAATACACTGCAGTGTCCTGTCACTGGTGGGACCTTGTATCTATCGTCTGTCTCACATCAGCTGTGTTTACATGGACCAGTAATATTCCACTAATAACTAGAATAACAACCCAATCTGAATAAAAAAAATAATCAAATACAGTCTGAACCCAATCCAGCGGAAACAGAAGGAATTTTCATTCAGAATAAGATTAGCCTTAGAAAAATAAGACTGATAATCCTTCAACAGGAAAATATTAGGTATGGAAATACTTTATCCGATTGGGTCACGCCCATAAAAATGGCTTGAAGACACCAGAAAAGACATGAAAGGTTTGTTAAATGACCTTCGGTTCAGCCTCCTGGCAGTTAGAGCAAGCCCTTGCCACAAACTGAAGCTACATTCATACTGTACCTGCCTGTGGCCTCGGTCCTCTCCCACTGACCTCATTCCTATTTCACACATTGATCATCACACACCGTCATCCGTGACGGAGAGAAAGGGACCACTGAACAGTAGGAGCGAATTCCTAGTAACGGAAAACTGAACCGGAGTTTGATGTCTACAATATGAGGTCTGTAACCACTTGTGCGAAATGTTACAAAAAAAAAAAAAAAAAAAAAAGATACAGGAAGGGTTCTTTAGTAAAGTGGCTTTTGATTGCATTTAAAGTTCAACAAACACACTGTGTTAAAGATATTTTTTAAATGGTTTTGGTTCCACAGGTAGACGAGTGCCTAGTCGCCCAGAAACCTGATTATGCCAAGAGTAATGAACGTGTATGACTGTAAGATGAGGAGCAGGTTGTGCTAGCGAGTGAGTTATATGGTTATTTGGCTTTGTGTTCTCCCCAAACTACAAACACACACACACACACCTGCATGGTCCTGATTATGAAAAGATGAACAGTCATCCATTTCACGCTAAATAATCTTTATGTGTGCAGTAAAATCCTTCTACTATCAGTGGGTTTGCCTTTATCAAAGCAGATCTATGGCTACTCCCTAACTCCCCCTTCAGTGTAATGAGGATCTTATTTCTAGGCAGTAATGTCTTCTGTAGTAAATGAACAGTAGGTTAATATGGCACCAGGAGGATCATTTCCCTGCAATTTCTCTCGGAATTTGTCTTTTGCATTGTCTCATCTTTTGCTGTTTGACTTTTGTCTTTCGCCATTTGAATTTCATCTCGTCATTTAACATTTGTGTGATATGTTTGTCATGTGACTTTTTTGTCATCTTGTTTGTCATTTGACTCTCGTCTTGTCTTTTGACTCTCTCATCTCGTCATTTGATGTTTATGTGATGTTTGTCATGTGACTTTTTTGTCGTCTTGTTTTTTTCTTGTCTTTTGTCATTTGACTCTCTCCTCTTTTGTCACTTGACTCTCTCGTCTTGTCTTTTGTCAGTTGACTCTCTCGTCTTGTCTTCTGTCA
>JAOVVA010000016.1:15524335-15544279 GCA_028565275.1 Leiocassis micropogon
TATAAATAAATGAAATAAATAAATGAATAAAATGAACAGGTGAAAGTAAGCGAGGAAGCAGGTAGGTCGTAAAAATGAAAAAATGCTGGGGTCAACATCAAGATGAGTGAGTCAGGGGGTGAGGTAGTGTATAAAGGCTTCGGTGACTGAGGTCAGACGCAATTGGACGTCTGAGTCACACGCTCACGCATGACTCAACCAAGAACCATGCCACAAGTCAGAAGCGCCACATCGGTTTCCTTTCTGCACTTCGGTTACACATAAATAGGAACGTTCACTAGGGTCATGAGTCAAGCTTCAGCCATTATGTCTGTGTTCAGAGTTGGTATTAAGAGCCATCTTGATTGGACACCTTTGACAGACATTTGTTCACACCTGGTATTTTCATGTGTCTGGGTTCGTCAAATGCAATGACGAGATGTCTCTTTAAAAGTAGTACCTAAAAGTTCTTTTACTCAAGTAAAAGAACTTGAGTAACATCCAATTCTTAAATAGGCTTTAATACGATGGCGATAGATGAATTGCTATGCAAAAGAATCACGATATGTAACTGAATGTTTCTCGCCATTAATAATATATAGTAAATTACTACATAGTGATGTGTAGTTTATTGAGAAATAATGCTTAGATTCAGCCAGAAAGAGTCTCAAAAATTATTCAACAAACAGCAACAGAGAAACCAACTCTAGAGGCAGATGTAAAGTACTGTGTCTGTAACACTGAAGATATTTGCGGCCGTAAATTTGGAGGACGCAAGACGAGTAAGAGAACACAAAGATGTTTTTTGAAATTTTTGTCCGTCTGTTTGTGCACGCATCACGTAAAAACTAGTGAACGAATTTTAAAAGGGTTTTCGCAGGTGTATTTGACCGAGCTTCAAGTAACAAAGGCATCAGAAGAGAAGAGATTTCATCGCATCAGAAGTGAAGATATGCTACTTTTAAATTTTAATGGAAAGCACTGTAATACGCACTTATGAGGGCGTAATTGAAATCTATTTAATAAACGTGATCTCTCGCTTTCATGCGCACAATCCAAAATTCAAAGGAAAACGCCCTTATAGATGTGCAATTCCACGCAAACTAAGTGAGGGCACAGCTAGTAAAATCAGCTAGTCCGATTGTTAGGGGGCATTTATTTTTTATTTTATTTTGCTAGCATGATTTGGACTGACGTGTCCTCTTAGTAGAAACTTCAGTTTACGCTGACTTATCACTTCTATGATATGATGAAACATTTTTATCCTGATGGGCATGGTTTCTTCTAGGATGACTCCGCCCACATCCACAAGGGTTTATTTACTGTTTAATGAAGCTGTCTGAAATGCTTTGGCCTTTACAGTCTAGGTAAGTTAAAGGTAAGATCTTAACCCAAATGAACATATTGATGGAAGACCTTTTGAGGAAGAGTCTTTCAAGTGCAAAGCCAAGGTAAAAATGACGTCGTTCTGGAGGCTTGCTGTGGCTCAACACCTTACTAACGCACGTTATGTTGTTTTTTTTCATTCTCTAATTGTCACTCATCTGTATAGAAAAGCTGTGATCACCCTAGTCTAAAAACCACAGATTCTTCTTCCTTCTGCACAAACAGACTTAAGCACGCGGCGTGCTTGTCTTCTGGAATGCCTGCATCTGCCCTGAATAAAATCTTTGAAACTAATGGCAGCAATTACTGGAAGATGAAGCCTGTAGGGTGAAGGGTGAGACCAAACAGAGCAGCATCGAAACAGAGGGGGGGGACAAAAAAAAAAAAAAAAACAATAAAAAGTCTCTTTGACCATATATGCTCATGTCTCTTCCGTGCCAAACAACAGCTCCACATTCTTAAGACACAGCACAATCACTTTGGCTTGATTTAAAGTGACGCTAATCCTTTTTGTACGGTCAATATCTCATTACGCTAATGCTCCCGGTGCCAAAACTGCACAACTGATAGAAAGAGACACCTCAGGGAGGACCAAATTAAAGCCACATGGAGGAGCGCTGGGACTGGATGAGCTGTTGAGAGGCTCGGGGAGAAATCGAGCACAGAAACAGACAGGATACATTTGCAGATGAGCAGCAAAACACAGAGAAATTATATTTGACAGTGTGCTCATTTTTACCAGCCTGTTAAAGGAATAAGCGTTAATAAATAAAAGCTTGTCAGGATCAGCTAGCATAAGCATCCCTAGGAACTATGGGACTGTGCCAAGTCACATACCTATGAACAGAAAGGTGCAGAATTTTTAGCACCCTTCTAATTTCTTTGTACAGTGTTTTTAACAACAGACTGTGACAGTGCAGCTTCGCCAGGAATCCAAATATAGAATTTTAATGAATGATTGATGGCTTTCAGTGGAAAGGACAAACTTCTTAAGTAGACAACATGTCTACAGCAGATAGTAGGATTATGGATCATTATACAACAGTTAGCTCAGACCGAGTGATCTGACTGGACACGAGGCATTCCATGAGTGGTGATATAGCGCATAAGACCATGTTTAATACGGTCATTAACTACACCAACTGGTGGTTACAGCATGGGTGAAAGTAGGTCTGTACGGTCCGCAATATAGGTAGTCCTCGACTTACAAACGAGTTCCGTTCCGGGAGCACGTTCCTATGTCCGATTAGTTCTTAAGTTAAACAAAGTGAGTCTTATTTACGCCTTTAGCACGAGTATACAATGTAAAGCATACCAACCTAAACAATAAACATACCACTTGAATAAAACTCTGTACACTTTCTCCACCATGTGGCCAAAAACCGTAACCTGGCCTAAGGAAATGAATCTCACAGTGAAGTGTCCTCTCTGAGCCTTTAAATCGTGAGGGGAATCCCGAACGCCATTTTGTCTGATTTCCACTCAGTTTTTTCTCCATTTTGAGACGTTTTCCACTGTATTGGACTGTGAACCCCTTTTTTTTTTTGTTGAGGACTTTCCTGAATTAGGATTATTCACCATCAGGACAGAATCAAGCGATTCATTAAAACCGGTGAGGCCACACTCTTTATTACAGTACACAGGTGCAGTTGAGTAAAAAAACAAGTAGTAGGGATCCTGGGATGAGCACAGAACAGTCCTTATGATTACAGCAGCAGCTCTTTGGTACTAATCTAAAGTATTAGTGAGATTATCCACTGAAGCAAGGGCGAAAGCTGGACATAAACTGCTTTTGGTGAAGTTCAGTTCTTTAGAATGATCCTGGAGGTGACTGGTGTTGTTAGATTAAATCTAAATCTCACATAAATCTCTTAGCTTAAATAAAATTTTATTTAAATGCAAAACTGCAAAATAACAATGAATCAGAGTTACAGCATATTAATAAGAGCTTAAGACACTGATTTAGCTGAAGTAGAGTCCTGCAAAAGGAAAAAAAACCAAACACAAAAACCCCATAATTTTTATTTAGTGCACGTTCCCTGGAGCAAACAGAGTGTCTCGCAACACAGATGCGGTAAGAGACAGCCAGATTTCTCTGCGGGGGGTGAGAAAACGCTTTTCTAGTGGTCTTGGCAGACGAAGGAGAAGAGTCGCTAATGTTTACAGGGGAAACGGAAAAGAGCAGCGGGAGTCTGTCTCTCCTGGCTTGAAAAACGCAAAGTGTGGCCTACAGCGCTGCAACATCAAGTGTAACTACCCCGCAAACAGGCCCAATAAAAAGTGCTCGCAAGTCTATTAAGTACAGGAGCCTGGGGCAGGAGAAGTTTCCCACCTTGTCGTCCAGAGCTCCTGATTAGATATAGAGTTTCTCTTAAGAAAAATGTGTGTTTTAGACAGTTGAATTAAACAAAGTTGCATTTACACACTTTTACATACAGATAAGACTTAATCAGGGCTAACTCTACAAACCACACTAGAAAGTGACGAGGTGCTCGTCGTTTAGGTGTGTGGTACGGCTGCTACGGTTGTGATGAGAAAATGTAGTACAAAATGTTTAAAATACATTTAAGACTGATTACATTTAAGTCTTGAAGGAGGATCAAGTCATCTTCAGTTGTGAATGGGGAAATGAAAGAAAAATTGGGCCACACATCATAATAGTCGTTTGAGTCTATTAACTTATAATCTGCATAAACTTTATATAATTATAATAAAAAAATTTAAAAATCATGTAACTTTGTCGCTTGTTCCTTTGAACACAAGCCAAGTGTGAAAATCCCTGAACTAATCCAAGTAAATAACTTGAAAGTTTCATGTGTGAAAGGGAGCTGATATATGACTCCTTAAAACTTTGGAGCATCTGATAAAGAAGAGAAGAGATTCCTCTTAGTAACATGATCTGAAGCCTGCATTCTTCTTTCACTCTACATGTGGGTAAACTGGAAGCCCGGGACACTGCACATTTCTACAGTTACTAACACTTTTTTTTTTTCACAACTGCATGATAAACTCCCATAACATCATGAAGACAAAGTAAATCTTGGCTGAGGTTCTTTCAGGGCATATGGTTACAGAGAATGTAAGCGCTAAGTACAGCGTTCGTATTATTTTACTTGATAATTACATTTTGCAAATTTTATTTTTGTACATTTTTTGAAGCTGGAGTTGTCTAGCTTTCCACTTCAGTTTATCATTCTCCATCTTTTTCTGCCACTATGACTGGCATTCATAAAGGCATAGACCTCTTGGGGAAAAGAGAGAGAGAGAGAAAAAAAAGAAAACCACGAAGAAATGTAAGAAGAGATAAGATTCCACTTTATCTTCACCATCGGTTTATCCTGGCCTGGCAAGGAAGACCTTTTCCTCATTCTACTGTACATGCCGAAATTCTCAGCTCGACTCAAGAGAGGCCAAGCTCCAAATTTACTCCTCAGCAGGAGTGCTGTTCTCCAGGGCAAGAGAAGGAAAAAAGACCGTGAGGCATCAAGCAGAAAGTCATTACCATCAAAGCTTCTTTGGAGTCAAACTTTGCCCTTAGCGCACAGGCAAGTGAGATGCTTTCCAAGACCGCTGTTTAGGTACATAGGGATAAGATGAAAAAGATGAGAGAGAGAGAGAGAGTCTAAAACAGCCTGAAGCAAGCGGATAAGAGAAGAAGGATTGAGGAGAAACCAAAAGGAGTGAGATATGGTGTTAAAAATGCAAGTGTAAACAAAAAGCTCTGGATCTGATGATTGGACCAGAAGACTTGCTTACAGGAAGAAAGCAGATGATCCAATTCAGATGGAGCTAAGATCAGGGCAGGTACATACCTGTAGATATCGACAAGAACAAAAAAAAAAAACAAAAAAAAAACAAGTGCAGAAGAAACTGCATAAATGTGCTTCTACACAAGGTATACCAAGAAGAAATAAGGCATGTGCTACTACATTTCTTTTCTTCACTTTCATTTAGAATCTACATTTGTAACTATGAACTTTTTCTTTTTTGGAGTCAAGCAGACTTACATGTATGCACCCATCCCCAAACCTAAACCTAGCGATAAAGGAAAGATTCTTGCCGATGCATCACGTACGTGGAGTGTTCGAGAAGAACGGTGCATGCCTCGGCCCGTGGAGACTTGGAGTTGGTTTGCGTTTGAAGAGTTCTTTTATGCCGACACTTTGGAGTGTCAGTCATGAGTCACGTGTTCGCTCCCTACTGCGTGACCTGCTCGCGCTCGCAAGGTGATGAGATGGAGAAGCGAGCCTTTTATATAGGAAGTGCTCCTCGCCTCTTGTTATTTCATACTCGGCTGCCTGCCTTCCTCACCTACCTGTACTTCCTTCTCATCTTAGTCACAGTGCTGTCTCTGTTTCATTCTTCTGTGAGCGCTGACCTTGCCTCTCGCCAGCACGTCTCTGGATGATGATTTTGCCTGCAGCTATTTCTCAACGTCCGTTCATCCAAGGTTAGTTCGGCACCCACATCCACCCCCCTTCTTTTTTTCTTTTTTTTCTTACCCCCACCCCACCTCCAAAGGGCTAAGTTAAAATGAGAGATATTTGACAACTGTATAAAACTTTTGCTTTTACTCGACATCGGAAATTATTCAGACTTAAAGGGGATTAAGTGGTCTCAGAAGCTTTGCCTATTCAGAGGCGCTTGATGGCGTGTTGCAACAAGCCTGAATCCCGACATGTGTGTGGTCACAAATCTAACACGGCCTCCTCTGGTCTGTCAATCAAAATCTGTCAGTCTGTCCAGATGAAAGCTGGAGGCTGCCGTGCAACAGAGCAGAAGGAAGTACCGGGAATGTACTTGCATGAAGGAAAAACCTGGAACCTGGAAATCTGCAGACTTGATATGAAAACATAAGTCAAAACACTGTAATATTAGATTATTTTAACGTCAGATTTGAAGATGTATGTGCTTTTTGTTGGAAGCCTGAACAATATTAATACCTCCTGCTAGCTTTTGATCATTACCAGAAATGACTGATTTTAGTGTTTATTTAAAAGCCATTGGCCAACCCTTACAGAGGTAAGATTGTGTTAGGTTGTTGGGTTTTTACTACCACGGTTCGGGAGCAAACAAACTAAAACATTACTATCTGAACAAATAAACATGAAAATATAGTATGCGGCAAAATGTACAGTACTAAAACTCGCGCATGAGCGTTTTTCGCACGTGTTCCCAGTAGTGAAAAGGAAGTTTTGATGTGCAGTTGTTGTTGGAAATGCGTCTCGATGGAGGAAAAAGCTGAGTATTATTTCCGCTCATACGGAAGCGGCCGTGAACGTGGACCGAGTTTGAAAAAAGTGGCAGAACACATTCCCTCCTGTACCCGTCCCATTCCCCCGATCTTATGCCACCTGACTCTTTTCTAATTACACACAATAAAATCTAAAGGCTCATTGTGTTAACGTTTACGTTGCTTAAAAAAAAATTTTTTTTTATTAAATTCTAAATTTGTACTGTAATTTTAGTACTGTGATTATGAATTCGTTTAATTACGCGATTTATTCAATTAATTTCACTTGATTTTATCTGCAACTACGTGCGGCTCTAGACGAGCTGCGGCTCATTAATCCTGGAGAGAACGAACGAAGGCCTGAGGCGCCACTCAGCGGTACAAGCCAGACCCAAATGCTGTCGCCGCGAGGCGCGGCGGTAAAACTAGAATACCGCTTGTCTACCATCTGTACTTGTGGGGAATGTTAAAGAAGAGCATGTTCAACTGTTACAATCCGCAAAGAACTGTTCCTGCATTACGTGAGCGAATCGTCTCCTTTGGCAGGAGTCTGCAGCAGCGACCTTTGTTTCAGGAACCCAGGTTGAGAATCTGTGTGAATGATATGAACACCGTCTACAGCGAGGCGCTGCACACACACTAACATTATACATACCGTGGTTAAATTAACACGCCAATATTGTGTGTGCTAGTTTCTTTCAGGTGAAATAAACTCCTAGATGGCAACAAGGTTATCAGGTAATGTTCGTCAGGTAATAATTGTTGTAAGCTAACGTAAAATGGGGAAAAAAATGAAATGGTTAGGCAATATAAATAGATAAAAAAAAGGGGGGGCAACCCAGATGAAAAAGATCCGCCTCCCGAGGGAAAGGTGTACCCCACTGTTGTTCACGTTAAAGCAGCAGCACTCTCCTAGCGAGTCATAAAAGGCTTCCGTTTGACTCTTTTATATCCGCATCCTTAAAGCGGGTCGTAAAGCCACAACCCACCTCGAGCACTTCAGCGTCTTTAAAGTACAGCCTTTCTCCTGCTACCTGTATGCTTTTTTTTCCTTTGCGGTATGGGTATTACTATTACATTATACAGTCGAATGCAACACCAGAAGAATTCAGAAATTAGATGTTACCACAACGCACAAGTCTCGTTCTTTTTTTTTAGTAAAATCATATCCCGGAAATTCCCTTAACCTTTTACGACCCAAGCTTTAATGTTGCATGTATTTTTAATTTTTCCTATATATTTGGAATTAGTACGACCTGTTAAGTAAAAGAATCTAAGCAGGAAACTGAGTCTGACACCCTCTTGTGTTTCTACTAATTAGTGTTTTGCGCTTTTGCTACCATTAGATGAGGCTATAAAGTGTCTACTAATGAGGACAACAGGTCCAAGTTAGACAGAATGATGTACAGTACAGTACAAGGTGCAGCGAACCCAAAAAGTAATGTCTCAGGGAGAGTGTGCTTCAAACAGAAAAGACGCCATTGCAAGAACTATTTAAAAAATAATAATAATTAGCCTTGACCCTTTTTGAATCTATTCTGAATTTAAATCTGCACAAGCGGTTGTCAAAAATACTTGAAACGCCATTATTTGTAACAGTGATCTCATTATATACTCTATATCTCTTCTGTCGCTCCATCGGCATTCACTTTCCTCTCCTTCTTCAGTGCTGCACCAGGGCCCTCTGGTGACAAAAAAAAAGTGATGTGAACTTGGTGTTCTTCAGCCTACAGCGTGTGCACGGTCAAACACGGCACACTCGAGCAGGTATTTACTATCCTTCATGATGTTTAAATTTCACCCCACCTCTCCATCTTTCCTAGAATAAATGGCTTAACTTCATTCTGTCAATACCTAATCTGTGGGAGAAAGAAGGATGGTTTGATGAGTCACTCTCCATGTGTGTGTGTGTGTGTATGTGTGTGTGTGTGTGTGTGTGTGAGAGCGTGGTGGAAAAATATCTCGTGTTCTGTAGATGGTGATTTAAGAGGGCCAGATCCAGGGGTCGTTGCAAAAAAGTATTGCTGCTAAATTCCAGTCTTGTTGATGGTTTCTTCCTGGCGTGTTTCTCGACATGCAAGTCCATGTGTTCTGCATACTGAAGTGATCTGGCTGGGTTCATCAGAGGTTCCCGATTCGTCCAGAACACTGTTTGTTCGGGAAGAACAAGCCTGACTACCCCGGAGCCCACAAATCCCCTCAGAGTTTCTGACAGGAAATCGAGATCGAGCCTCAGGGTCAGACGTAACGGCACTCAGCCTGACCAATCTACCTCGCCCGGACACATGACCACCTTGCTTCAAGGGCTTGACCCTCATCATCAAGACCACTAATTAGCTGTAACGTAAGAGCGACCCTTTTTTTCGGAGCCTTAAGAGACAAGAAACAAAGAGGGTTATTGCTCTGTGATCCCCTGAGCGATGTCCTGAAGTGACCTCTTTCAGCCGGTCTTGTCCAAATGATCTGTCAGACCAATGCAGCGCGCGCGCCAGTCATCAGAAGCGAATCGGATCTCTTTCCAAAACACAACCCTCATTTAGGCGAATCACGTGCGGAGAAGCGAGCTCCAACAACCCTGACTTATTCCAGCTCCCTCTTTGCCTTAAGGACTTAAGTGTGGTGTCTCGAAGCGGGAGGCAGTGGCTGCTAGTCTTGGATTGAGAAGGCCATCACTGATTCAAACATCATCCCCCCTTAAAAAGGCCCATCGTGCGGGTGCATCAGTATGCACAGAGTGGGGTGTAGAAAAGCCACAATGTGGCCTCTGTAGCAACATGATCTCATAAAGGAACCTGGAGACCCAACTCGTACACACGAGTTACTCTGTGGCTGCATCGTGGACTCTCGCACACACAACGGACGCACAAACTTACGCTACCTCCAGCCTAATAACATAGCAACCCTGGGGCGAAGGATAAAGAAAATGGACTCGAATCAAAACAAAACAAAGTGGAAATATGGAAGAGGAGAGTTTGAGTGAAAAGAATGACCAAGAGGCCAGAATTAGGGAGGAAAAAAAAAAGAAGAAAAAAAAAAAAAAACAAGCATAGCAAGTTTAAAAAAAAAAAAAAGGTGCTTTGGTGTTTTTGTTCAGTCTTTTAGGAAAAACTGTCCATAGAAGGCTATAATTTCTGTATAGCTGGTGTTTGACAGTAATGTTGGATTTCAAATAAATAAATAAATAAATAAATAAATAAATAAAGTACAGTCTGGATCCATGAGGTTCAATCAAATCAAAACCATTTGACGGTGCTCAGTGAGGATGTGCTGAAATGGAAATAAAAATACAAGAAATCTAAAGTAAATACTTTAGTGAAAAGCCTGATGGGTTTTTTTTTTTTACCTAGTGTGCTTTCAGAGAAAACACAAACAGTCATATGGCATATCTTTTATAAGACAAAAACGATTCCAACCTAATAAAACTTTATATATTTTGTATTTCAGCACATCTCCCGGAGATCTACATCGAAGTAACTCGCTCCTAAATCATGGGCCGGGAGCTTCCGGGTGGCCCGACGGTCTACGGACGAGTTCGCCGCAAGATCGAATCATGGTTCAAGATCTGGGTGATGCCGTAACCTTCTGTAGCCACAAGTCAGAGGAAGCATGGTATTACTCCATCCTCTGTCGATTAGGCTGACGCTAACCATGCGTGGGTGTGTATGAGTTCATGTGTGTGGAAGTGGCTCCCCTCCAAGCCCCAGTGAGGGCAACATGACGAGATGACTTCACGTGGCTCGGAGGAAGCGCGTTCTAGCGTCCTTGCTTACTGGGTTTTGTTGGTGGTTTTGTGGTCAAATTTTAAAGAGAAGCGTGGTTTCAAATATATTAACAATCCGAACTGTTGAAGGAGACAGTTTTTCCCCTCACTAGTATCATTACCTTGACCTGCTGAGAGCTTTCGGTGATGTTGTCCTCTCGCTTTCGGGCCTCCTCCATCAGCTGTGCGTTCCTGTTCTTCTCCACTTGCTCCTTGTGCTTCAGAGTGGCCACCTTCTTGCTCTGGTCCTTCATCTGCCTGCAAGGGGACATAAGCGAAAATACACAGGAACATAAACATAAACAGAACATAAACAGGAAGTTACACCTAAATTAATGCTTTTGATTTGATCTGAAGTTATTAAGAATGAACGGCAAATCGTTAGTCTTAGCTGTGGAATTTTTTTCCCTCTACTCCCCCTGTCTCCAGGTGCTTGCAGGATGCCTCCAAAACTCAATGATGACTTAAAACATCCAAAGAGCGAAAGAAAACATTTTTGCAGATGGTGGGACGGTTTCATTTACGGCAAAACAGCAAACAGATTCCGTGTCCGCTAAGCTCCATTGAGAAGCGCGTTGTAGGTCTGTTACGAGTGTTTTAATGTTTACATGACTGCATCGTCTGAATTCTGTTCTCACAGCATCGTGGCCAGATGAGTTACTAATCACGACACGATCGAAGGAAACCCGATCTCTTATCTTTCTCTCCGTACACGCAGCAGATGTAGATGTAGCCGAGCCAATACGCATCGGTCGATGAATAATGACGCGGCAAAGCCCCGTGCCTTCGCTGCAGAGCGAGAACCAGACGTCTGGGACGCAGAGGTAATGATGAAGCAGACGACCTTCGTGCTCCGAGAAAGCACTAACGACTGCTCCTCGAAGACCTGCAGATGTCTACGGGGTTAAAATACAGCGTGAAAACCCGGGCAGCGAAGGACGAGGGGGAAAAAAAAGAAAAGTAAAAAAAAAAAAAAAAAGATCTCTCGGGATGCGTTACAAAAGTGTCGACTGAGTTTCCAGCGTGATTAAACCGTGACAAGGTGGTCTCAAACCTATTGGCTCATGGGTGACTATGAGCCAAGACATTATGCCTCCAACACCTGATCATTCTTCTGGACTAGCAAATCAAAGCACCCTCAAGTCTGTGTTTAATGAGTAGCTGGAGAAAACCGCGGTGTGTCCTGGCTCGTACGGTGGATATCGCTCGAAAGAAAGAAATATTACTGTGTGGATCAAACTGAAGACAGAACAACCAGCACAGGTCATACATATATCTAAGGGGAAGAGAAATGGATATGTACGGGCAGGTTTTTCTGGCGTCTGTAGATACTCAGGTTGAACAGTATTAACACGATTTGTTTTTGGACACGCAACATAATTTAATCATGTAATTTCTGATTAAAAACTGAACCCTGTGCTCTGGGGTGGTGAGACTCACCACCGCGCTAAGGTTCTTACAGGGTTGTATAACAACGGGATTGCGTTAATGACCGCACTCGCACAACATTCGTCAAACTAGTAATTAGATACGTGTTATATAAACCAAGTCACATATTAATTAGAAACATTTATGTAGAGATTGACGATACGCAATCTGCTTTCTTAAACTTGATCAAACAGTGTAGCACTGAAGCATTCTGTAAGAGGTAACCGATGTGTGTCTCACTCTAACAAAATGCAAAAGCGACAGCCTAGCTTAAAAAAGATTTTTTAAATCTGAAATGTTTTATTCCTCTTACACAGCTGTAAAAAAAAAAAAGTTGTTCAATTTTCAAAAAACAAGAGCAGGTCATTTCCACACCAAACCTCGACTGTTGTTCTTCCTCACTGGCGAAACAAATACTTAATGTAGTCGACCAAACTCTAATTTAAATTTAATAGTCGATTGATTGACGATATTTCTGCATGTCTTTTTTTTTTTCTGCATGTTTTTCGCAGGCAACACCTTCACAGCTTAAGAACCTCCAAAGTGTGGAAAGCAGCATGTGGTGAGCTATCAAGCCAGTATTCAGCGTTAAAGGGATAGATCACACTTTCTAAATCCATGGTCGGTCCTGGTTTTAATTTCTTTCTACACTGTAAAACAATACTGAAGGCGTTTATCCGAAATACACAATGATCTCCTTTGAACAGTTGATATTGAGATGTATCTGATACTTCTACTCTGTAAATCCTTCATAACGGCTCTGATCTGAGACGCTGGTTGTTAAGTGGTGATTTCTGAGGTAACTGGTGACTTTAAATTAAATTCTCCTCTGCAGCATAGTTAAGTTTTGGCCTTGCATTCCTGGGAAGATCTTCATGCGAGACAGTTCATCATGGTGCTTAATGGGTTTTGCAAATACTGTTCTTGCAAGAACCGTTCCAGAACAGCTGATCTTCATGTCTTTATATCGCAACCTAATGCCTTGTGTGTTTTTTCATAAATCTCACAAAACACAGAGTTGCGGTTCAGAGTTCGCAAATTTTTCCTTATAATTGTTTGCAGCACGGAAACCCTCGCAATTTTTCCGTAAACTGCTAAAAATCCTCCACAAATTTTTATGCCTTTTTTTTCATGTCAATATATAATTTTTCATGCGTTTTAAACTATTAAGAACAACATGATTTACAAATTATGTAACGTATTACTGAAAACTAAGCTAAATGTCCATATAAAATATAATACTGCATAATTTTTTTTACTACTGTAGAGAGAACACAAAGCCACCGTAGAGTAAAACGCAGCTTGGGACGGTGAATTATTACTGTGATTACCCCTCAGTACTGATAGCAAAAAAAGACAACAACGATTGGACATTGGAGCAATAAAAAAGATCATGTGACTTGAGTCCAGATTGATCCTATTCCAGAGTGATGGGCGTGTCAGAGTAAGAAGGGAAGTGTATGAAGCAATAATGCATAGTGTCCAGTGTACAAGCCTCTGGAGACAATGTTATGATCTGGGGTTGATCAGTCACTCAGGTCTAGACTCAGTAACGTTATGTGGCAATAAAATGAAGTCAGCTGTCGACCTGAATGTACTGAATGAGCAGGTTATCACATCTGTGGAGTTTTTCTTTTCTCAGACTGTGAAAGAGTGGTTCTGGGAAATGCCGATCCCTCTGAAAAATAAATGTAATAATACAACGTTTATTTGTTACTTCACCAATTTCTTATTTTGTATTTTTTTTTTTTAAACGCACCTCGTTACTGAAAAACTGCAAAGCTCCCTTGTCCTGTATGTTAAGTTACAGCTTAAGCCCTGACAGTTAGAAAGCGCTGACACAGTTGACTCCTTCCAAAAAATACTAAACAAACACCTCACGGAAAACTCCATCAGACATATTTTTAATTTGTCATTCTAGAAACAACAGTGTGTTAGGACCAGTGTTTTAATATTAACCTGGCTGACACTACCATCCGTCAGCACGTCCTGACCGATCAGACCTGAGAATTCATCAGCGCCGCGGTCTGCGGGTCTATTACATCCCAGAGCGACGTGACAGTAAATTGAACTTGTAATGTGTCAGAAAATCGATCAAACACTAAGCGCGTTTGTACAGCGCACAGGAATAACACTAATTTGGTTAGATTTTTTGTTTGGTTTTGACTTGAATGAGGTTTAACGCGCTGTGACACCACTCTTGGCAGCAGGCAGCCTCGCCAAACCAGCACAAACAGTAATTTTATGGCACAAATTAGCACAAACGAATGACATAAGTTTATTAAATTTCTTTTCAGATGGAGCGCCAGCTTCACGGAGGTCTGTGAGAATTCTTAACAACTACGCGAGTCTATCTGCAAAAAAAAAAAAAAAAAGAAGCACACAGTGTGCCGTAGTGCACTCGACTGCGACAGTGTTTCTCACTATCCGGCCCTGGCAGGCTCCATTTCATATTGTTCAAATCATTATCCCAAATCTGTCACAGTGCCAGGATCCCAAAGTAACATGTGACACACTCTGTCTGACTGTAGAAGTACCAAGATCTTTCCTGTGTGCGCGCGCACGCGCACACACACACACACACAATGGGTCATAAACTGGAATTTTCCTATTTAGGCTCAGGCCAAGCCATCTGCTTGGCACTGACGAAACCCTTAATAAGCAGCTGACTGTTTTGATTCTGTAAAAGATTCCCCAAATCGTGTTTTTGATGATCTAACTCTGAGATGACCTTCCTCTTTCGAGTTCAGCATGGAAAACAATCACTGTAAAAGGGGGGACTCGGCTAAATCTGATCGACGTCTGACTCGGTGAAGCTTGACGGTTCTGAAAGGTTTCTTTGTTGAAAAAAGAGAAGAAGAAAAAAGGCATGAGTATTTCCAACATTTAAAAAAAAAAAAAAAAAAAAACCACTCCGCAAGGACTGGCGTGGAGGAGACCATTAGGAATCATCCATAGAAAAAGGTAACAAAGAGTAAATCTCAATAAGGGGGAATAAATCACAATAAGCGCTATCACATGTGCGACTTTGACTTTTTTTCGTCAAAGTTTCCAGTCAGCTCCTCTATGAAAAAATTACATCCAGTGATTTGTACCGGAGATTCCTCGCCTGGTCTCAGAGCACACATATTGAGCGTTCGGAGATCAGCATTAGAGGGTAGACATGTCATGGACGAGGTGCATCGTAGTGCATGATTTATATACTAGGACAAAAGACGAGGGTCCAAGTTGAAGAGGAAATTGTGCTGAAAATTCTGGTGAATGAAGGGCGTAAAAACGATCGGCATGTACAGGAGATGTCAAATACACATCACAGTACGGTGATGAGACTCCTATCTGCAGGGAAAAAAAAGTTTGAACGATGGAAATGTTTTAAACAAGGCTGTGCGTCTGTGAATGACGAACCAGGCCGGAGTGGCTCAGAGCCCACTGCATTCGTTCACGTGAACATTCGGCGCCTGGAGCGTCTGATCCTTGATGGGGAAAAAAATGTACAAAAAAAAAAGTTAAATAAAAATCGATGGATAACTTGTTGTCGACTTGTGGAAGAGACGCATCTGTCTGTGAGAACTGTAGACACCATCGTTCACCAACACCACTTGCACATGACAGCAGTTACTGCCACTTTACTCCCACAGTCCTGAGCCACGTTAAAGGAGTTCCTGGGGGGCCAGCGTTTCAGCCGTGAAGCAGGAAGAAAACTTCCTACCTTGATGGTGTCCAAGCACTGGTGAAACACTGGGATAAGTGCATTAGTGTAGCAGAGGATTACGGTGGTGTGAAAAAGTGTTTGCTCCTTATTGATTTTTTTATTTTTATCACAGTTTCAGATCAACAAACAAAATTTAAATATTAGTCAAAGATAACAAGTAAACATATTATGCAATTTTTTAAATGGATATTTATTAGTAGGGAAAAACTAACCACAAAAAACTCCAAAACTACACTGTAGAACCTTCAGAGAAGTGGCCGGCCGACCAAAATTACCCCAAGAGCGCAGCGACAACTCATCCGAGAGGTCACAAAAGACGCTACACCACCACCCACCGGGCCTCCCTTAGGCCTGCAGGTGAGTTAAGGTGAGTGTTCATGACTCCACCAAAAGAAAGAGACTGCGGGCATAAATGGTTTGTATGACGGAGTTCCAAGACGAAAACCACTGCTGAGCAAAAAAAGAGAACATTTTTGTCTCAGTTTTGCCAGAAAACATCTTGATGATCCCCAAGAGTTCTTGGGAAAATTCTCTGTGGACTGACGAGACAAAAGTTGCACTTTTTGGAAGTTGTGTCCCCCATTATGTGTGGCGTAAAAGTAACACCGCAAAAAAGAACATCATACCAGGAGTAAAATATGGTGGTGGTGGTAGTGTGATGGTCTGGGGCTGTTTTGCTGCTTCAGGACCTGGAATATTTGCTCTGAGAAATGGAACCGTGAATTCTGCTGTGTACCAAAATATCCTGAAGGAGAATGTCCGGCCATCTGTTTGTGACCGCAAGCTGAAGCGAACTTGGACAATGATCCAAAGCACGACCGCAAGTCCACTTCTGAAAAACTAAATGAAGACTTTGGAGTGGCCTAGTCAAAGTCCTGACCTGAATCCAATTGAGATGCTGTGGCATGACCTTAAAAAGGCGGAAACCTTTTTTTCATGCTCGAAAACCCTCCAATGTGGCTGAATTACAACAATTCTGCAAAGATGAGTGGGCCAAAATTTTTCCACAGCGCTGTAACAGACTCATTGCAAGTTGCATCGAAAACACTTGATTGCAGTTGTTGCTGCTAAGGGTGACCCAAGCAGTTATTAGGTTTTTCAAGATTCAAAGAACTTTATTAATCCCAGAGGGAAATTGCTTTGTCTTGGTTATTCAGTTACTCTGATTAATTTACCGGGGAAAAAATTAATTAATTAGGTAAAATAAAATAGATTAGGAAAAAATTTGATTAGACAGGAAAAAATAAAATTAAGAAATAAAATGGTAAAGAAAAATAATAAATAGAAGTAAAATAGAATAGAATTAAATATAGCACACAATTAAGTTACATATTGCACTAGAAATGTCGTGTAAATGAAAGGGGGCAAACACTTTCACACAGGGTTATGAAGTTTTAGATTTTGTTTTGTCTCAATAAAATAAAAACCTTCATTTAACAGCAAAGTGTTATCTTTGACTAATATTTAAATTAGTTTGATGATTATTAAAGTGTGACATACATGCAAAAAAAAAAAGAAATAAAATAAAAAAAAAACACTTTCACACCACTGTATATAAAGGGATTTTTTAATCAAAAGTCCCGGTTTGACTTGAATACCCCAAAAATAATTTCATGAAAAATACTGAGGATAAAATACTGTTTGGGGTAAGAAGAGAAAAAAAGGAAATATAAATTGGTGCTGGTGCCGTTATGAAAGACACTACAACCAATAATCATCATTAATATGTAGAACTGAAGAGTGATTTTACTTTATAACGATGGAACCACAACTAATCGTCCCGCATCCCACTGAGCCATATCCCATACAGGATCTCACAACATCTAGTGGTCACGTAAAACATGCTGCGGGAGATCTATTTCGACAAATCAGAACACACCGGGCAAGAGTATAGGGAGGAGCCGCATATGGCGATGATGGTCAGGTGACTGTGCACGTTTGTCCGTGTAGCGTATTAGAAAAGAATTTCAACTCTTCAGCCAAGAAAGTGAATCTGGAGAGAAGAAGATGGGGGAGTTTTAACAAGTCAACAACCCCAAACATACGACCAAGATAAATCAAGAAGGCCTAGCGTGGCCTTAGCCAATCTCCTGATTCGGATCCCGTTGAAAATTTATGGGGGAATTTTGAAACCTTGAGTTCATCTGTGGGACCCTCATAACCTTGGCAAATTTGAGATGATCTGCCAAAGGATAAAACCACAATGCTGCAACAAAGCTACTTACTTTTTACTGCAACTGTAACCGACGAGATCAGCTTTTGGAAATTTGTGACATATTTTCCGCTCACTATCGGTTTAGCTTTTTATTTTTTTTTTAAAGCTGATTAGCGCATACGTTTAGTTTTTTTGTTTTTTGAAAATGAAGGGAAAAAAAGTCAAAAGACGTGTGTGTTGAAGCTGGAAGTGGATAAATGCGCTGGAAGTATGGGATATTAAACAAAAACAAAATTGCCATTTCCTCTCGCCGTACATGCCTTGCTATGTAATGCGCGCAACCGTGTATGATTTGTGGAAGTGTGGAAATCCGAGCTTTATTGTATCTGCTATAACTCAAACGAGAGACATGCCAAAGAGCCAAGTAGCCCAATTACTCAATCAATCACTCAGGTCCAGAGAAGGAGAAATACATGGGCAGGGAAACATGATAAATATAGGAGAAATTTGGAGAGGCGATCTAACCCTTTTATTAACACAGCAGGCGGGTTTGCACGCACACACACGCGTTAAACGGAAAGATCTCGACAAAGCCAGTAATTATGTTAACAGACGCTGAGTTATTGGGGTGAAAATTGGAAATCTTTTCCTGAGAAGGTGGAAGCCGTCAGGGTTAGTGACTGTTGTAAAAACAGCAGAAGCGGACGGATGCTGAAAGAATTTAGGAGAAGTGAACTCTGGTGAGAGAAAGAAAAAAAAAAAAAAAAAAAAAAGGACGTCCATTTACATGCTGTGGAGAGTACCTCCTTTATTTCCAAGATTAACATTTTCCTTTCCTCTAAATAAAATCCGGCACTGGAGCATATATGCATCTTCCCGCTCTCTCGTCATGCGGCTGTACGCTTCGTTTAACGCAAAACAGTGGTAGCTCTGGAAAAACTCTCTGCACTTATCTGAGCCGTCCAACTTCCAGGCGTCCACGGAGCGGAACAAAAGGAGAGATATTAATAAGAAGGTCACAGCAGGAACAAGTGGATTAAAAAAAAAAAAGATTCGAGGGCGGAGACGACCTTTTGAAGAGCCGCGAGACAAACATGAAAACATCTTGTGCTTTGATTCCCTTGTCAACGTTTTTTTTTTTTTTTTTTTTGAGTACCTCCCAGTAAGTATTACACACTGGGGAGATCTTTCAGCGCCACGCCATGCCAAAAACAACCTGCCGGACACGTGAAAAAACACGCGCGCAAACGTACAAACTTAACGACTTACAGATATCCGCTTTGATGCTAGCGCTATCTCTCTCTCTCTTTCTCTCACGGACACGGATGTGTCACTAATTAATCATTGATGCGTTTCGTTTCATGCACTTTAAAATTTTTATTTAGCTATTACTTAAACAGGCATCAAACGCTCGAGCGGTAAAGAATGTTTGTGAGATTTGTTGTGCCGGTCCTGACGGTAACGTTAATAATTAATATCCGAGACGCCTTAAGGCGGCGTGTTTACAGAGTAAGACTTGAAAAGGCTTCGCAATTCTCAAGATATCGGTTAAAACGTAAGGGGGAAGAAAGATCAGAAAGAAGTGCGAGAACTTTCCTTTCTTCAGAAGTAACTTCTGCGTTTCACCCCCCCTCCCCCCGCCCCCACCACCTTTATGAAAACGCCTCTTAAAAGAAATTACAAAAAAAAAACTTTTTTTTAAACTGCAGTTCAATTACAACCAACACTTAGCACTGAATTGTTGCAGGGCAGTCTGCAATCCTGAGACAAACGCATGCCGAACAGACACGGAAGGAAAAATAAAATCAATCATGCTCTTATGAGCTGTGCAGGCTAGAAAACAGAAAAACCACTAAAACCCACTAATGTGCTGACAGCGCTGTATGCCGTAATGCACACACACTCTATCCAGCGTGGAGTAAACAGCACGGACTCAGCCCGACTGCTAGGATCACACGGAAATGTGAAAGGGAAAGCGTTTACTTTTACTCCTCCGTGCTTAAGAATTCAGCAATCTCAGAAACACTATTCACACACTGGCAGGCTGCACAACATTGTGTGTGAGCAAATTTAGTGAAATTTGTTTAGAATTGTAACAACATCAAGGGAAAAAAATTAAATTGAGATACAGTGAAACCTCGGATTGCGAGTAATGTGGTTTGCGAGTGTTCCGCAAGACAAGCAAAATTTTTAATAAATTTTAACTTGGAAAATGAACAAGTCTTGGTTTACGAGTACCGAGTATCCCGCATGCGCTTCTTGTTTTGACGCCGAGCGTCACGTGATCACAA
>JAOVVA010000016.1:15545085-15559238 GCA_028565275.1 Leiocassis micropogon
TTTAAAGGTAAAAAGGTAAAAGGTAAAAAGTACATTATATTTTGTGTTAATTATTTTTATGTATTTATTTTTTTTGGGCTGTGGAACGAATAATTTAAGTTTCCATTATTTCGTATGGGAGAATTTTATTTGGTTAACAAGTGTTTTGAAATAAAAAACTTCCGCTTCTGGAACGAATTATGCTCGTAATCCAAGGTTCCACTGTATTTATGAAATCATGATACTTTGCATCGCAATACAGATCGAATCGACACCTGGGTATCGTAATAATAATGCATCGTGTGATCCATGGCATTTGGCAGATGCCCGAATCCAGAGAGACTTACATTTTTATTTCATCATACATCTGACCAGATGAGGGTAAAGGGCCTTGCTCAAGGGCCCAACAGTGGCGACTTGGTGGTCGTAGGGTTTGAATCTGGCAACCTGGGACACGGACATAGCCCAATGCCTTAACCACTCATCTCTGTACTGACCAGGAAATTTCTAATGCCTACAAGCTTCATATAAAAGAAGGACATTAAAGTAAAAACCCAGCCGATGTCAAACCCAGTGTCCATTTTTGTAGTTCTTTTTGTTTTTAAACTAGTAAGGTTTCTCTTATTTCTATCTGCGTTGATTTAGTTGGTATTATCGGTTTATTCCAAATAATGTACTTGAGTTCAGTGTCTTCTTCTTGGCTGGTCATGTCCAACCTTCGTTCTGGCCTGTTCGTGAGAATCATGATCCTGAAGACTCCTTGGTTGTTGTCTGATCGTGTTTCTAGAAGAAGCACCAGGAGAGCCGATACTGCAGCTCGTGCTCCTCCAGGCGAGATATACGGAAACCAAGAGCTCTGATATTAGCAGCTCCATCTGCGGTAAGTGCTGCTATTTGAAACTGACAGAGCTGGACTTAGGAGCTGCCAAGACGAGATTGCGTCAAGGTCTGCGGCCAGGTGCGCGATGGGGCGCCCCTTTACACACACACACACACACACACACGATACGCCAACATCTGTCCGTTCTCATCTGTGAGAGCAGCGGCGCATGAAGAGCTTCTGCTGGACGACTGCCCCCTGCCTCTCCAACTAATCAAGTTAATCGTGCGGCCTCGCGCTGCGCTAAACCGACCCGAAAACCCCGCGGAGACGGCAGACAGGCCGAGATGCCCCTCGGATCCATCTTCACACACTTACATGCTTAGCAGCTGCTGGCTTCCTTTAAGACGTCGGGACGCGAATAAAGCATTGTGGGTAATTCATCCTGGACCATAACTTACTCCAGTACGCATCACTGACCAAGTCCATTTCTTTAATAATAAAGAATAAATCGATTTGCTTGACAGACTTTATTACAGAGGAGGATTGTTTTTCCAACACACTCCTCCGTTTTATTTTATTAAGTGTGTGTCCATTAACACGTTCTCTGTACACGCCAAAAACCTCAAAACTACTTCCACCTCAAACCCTGAGGATTTCTACAACGTGAGAATCTCTTCATCTCAATCTGAGATTGTTACACGTGATGGGAGACCTACTGCCCCTGCAAAAATAATTGGCACCCTTCATTATTGTAGTTACACAGTATGTGCGGTAATGAAGGAGAAGGGGAAAAAAAAAAATTTTTTTTATATTACAGTATTTTCTCTCACAAATATACGTTCCACAATGATGAAGTCCGGTGAAGCTCGTCCAACGTTGTACAAGTCCAGTGAAAATAACCACAAATTTAATATTTAAGACTGGAACAGATCCATCAAAACCGCATTCTTTATTTATTTATTTTTTTTGTTGCAGGAGCTCAGTGTTGCAACGGTGAATTACACAAACACGGCACAAACACGCGCAAAATGAAGTGATGAATCTTAAACCGGACCAATAACGTTAAGGCTAATGATTAGACGATGATTAATAACAGTGTTTGTTTTCTACAGAGTGGGGCTCATGAGGAAAATATTCGCCCACGCCTGCCTAGTAACATCACACAACAGCGTACGCAACACTGTTAATAATGTTCTGGGGGAAAGCAGTGATGGTTTTTAGGAAACAAACTGAAAAAAGGTTGGATTTTAAATTTTTTGAAAAGCTTTTACTTTATACACATTTGATAATTAATGAATGTAATTAATACCAGGAATCTATGCAGCACATTCGGCTGATCTCCTGTGATCTGGCATGGAGCGTCGGTCTGTGACTGGATGCTTATTATATTAAAGAGGCAAATAAATGCAAAAATCTACTGCTTTCATTACCCTTAATCCCAAAACAAGAGAGAGAGAGAGAGAGAAAGAAGCAGGGGAAAAGCGTGACTGGGAGAACGAGAAACAGATTGAGAAATATAAAGAGAGAATGACGAGCAGTAAATGAAAAAAGATTGCATAGGTGAGAGAGAGAGAGAGAGAGAGAGAGAGGGGAAGAGGAAGAGAGCAAGAGATGGACAGAAACGGATTGAGAAAGAATAAACAGACTGAGTGAGAGATAAAGAGAAAGGCAGACAGACACGGGGAGTGAGTGACAGACTGTGAGAGAGACAGAGAGTGAGACAGGCAGAGGAAGAGAGCGACGAACAGACTGAGAAAGAAGAAGAGAGAGACAGTGAGCGAGAGAGAGAGACTAAAAGAGAAAGAAGCAGACTGAGAAAGAGATGGAGAACAGAGAGATATAGACAGGTAGTAGGAAAGTGTGACAGAAAGAGAGAAACAGACTGTGCGTGTGTGAGAGCGAGAGAGCGAGCAGTCACATTTCACTGATCTCTGCGCTTATTAATCGTCAGCCGTTTGTAGATTAATTCGGGACTCGCCGCTCACATGTTCCTGAAACAATGCTGAAGGAAAGTGAATTCTGTGCAACTCCAGTTATTATTTTTTTTTTTTAGGAAATAAAACATGGAGCGTTCTGTCAAAAATTCTTACAACCCTCTCGTCCTTTTTTTTTTTTTTTTTTTTTTCCTCTTAGAGTACCACAGCAGAAATCAAGGCACCGGTCTGAACTGAACTTCGGAAGAAAAAATAATAATGAGCGTGAGAGAAAGCCACACACTGAGTGCTATGATCCAGGTGAGAAGAGAAGGAGACGGCGGTGTCAGACGCACCGCTCGGGAGGATCGACTGATGACGACAATCGCTGCACTCTAATTAGAGGATGTGATGGAGTGCGACACCTTCTCACTCTTACTGTTTGCACTTATGTCATCTCGGGCTCTTCGTTTCCCCAGCGCTCATTTAACAGCTTCAAAAACTTCCTCGAGTCAGAGAGGCACCTCGGAGAGGGCGGGGCAAGATAGTTTGCAGAAGTTTAGTTCTGAAAGCAAAATGTTTAAGTAGCTACGTGCACAGACATGGCCTTTTTTTTTTTTTTTTTTAAAGAGTTTTTTTTTTTTTAAGGTAGCTTGTAGGAAAAAAAACTTAATCTAAAATCACATCGCTGCTGAATTCTAAACTCTGATTGGTCAGAAAGTGCTGGTTTTCTATAAAGCAGGTCTAAGAGCTACAAATCTGGCTACAAGGCAAATCACATTCGTTTGAATACTTTCCTGTTTATATAGTAACAAGCAGAGTACCAAAAACAACAAAAAAAAACAACGTACATGTTTTTGATATGATGAATTGGGAATCTTTTAGCATTTACGTAACGAGTTTCCAATGTCAGAGCTTTATAACATCCAGGGGTTTATAGTTGTTTAAATGCGAGTGATAGCTTACAGTAATTTGTTTCATCTACAACATGTAGAACTATACTGTACTGTATATGAGGGGCGTTCAAGTCAAACCGGGACTTGTGTTGAAATTTCTTGCGTGAAGTGACCGTGATGAGACTCCCATTTGAACGAGGCGGACGTTTGATGACATGCATTTGCATGCATTCTCATGACACTGTCTCATGACAACATTTATTTCAATTCCGAACTGCATACGATCCAGAGGTGACACGCCCATTGCTCTGGAATAGGCTCAATCTGGACTGTACAGATCACATGACCTTTTTCCATCGTTTCCAAGTCTAATTTTTATGCTTTCTAACAAACTGAAGCTTTTTTCCTGATTCATTTAAACATATTTTATTTCAGTTTGTTATTTGTTTTTTATGTCATTTTAAATTTGAAGATTATGGTGATCTTGTAACATAAAAATAAAATATGTTTAATTAATTTTTTGTCCCTCAAAATATGTGTCAAATAAAACTGTTTTTTTCTCTGTAGAAGTTTAATTTCATAAATGCAACACACTATATATATATATTTATTTTATATACATAACATAAAGGTAAAAAAAACGATATATGCAGTGTTATCTTCATTTTAAATGTCTTAACTCTTACGGTTACATCCCTCTAAATAAAAAGGTTTACATTAAAGAAGATAAACTGACCAATGAACTTTTTATCTTTTTACGCCACTTATGTTTTTTTTTTTTTTTTACCTCTTACGCAGTTTGCTTGTACTGTGGAGTGACTATGGGTTTAAGAAAGGCGCATTACAAGTAAATTAGTTTGTCCTATTCGCAGGTCAGAAACTCTTCAGGAAAACGCAGTATTAGCAAGATTTAATCCTGTGTCGTTTTTAATTATCCTAATAAATCCTCCTCAATGCTTTAACGATTTGACCCACGGCCATTTTACTTCCTTAGTTAAATAAAACACCAACCGATGGTTTGAGGCAAGGTGCAAATATCCAACACAAACCACCAGCCTCCGCCTTTTTTTAATTATTTTTTTTATCATCATCGGTCCATTTGATGATATTAGAAACCACCAACAGCCGGCTGTAGTACTCGGCCATCTTGCGCACGCATAAAGTAAAACACACCAGACACACAAACGCATGCACGTGGGCCTGACTGCCTCCTCCCTTGTCTCGATGACCCAGACGTGCTCGGGCTGAGAGGCTGGTGGATCGAGATGGAGAAGAGGAAGAAAAGCAGGCGTACTAACCTTGGAGTCAAACTGAGGAGACGAGTCAGTGTTCCAGGGTAAAAGTTAAATAAACACAAAGGGGGAGGAAAAGGAGAGAAAAGAGAAGACAGGGAAGAAAGGGAAGAATAGACACAGCATGAGCAAGGTTATTATTATTATTATTATTATTAGCAGCAGCAGCAGCAGAAACAGTCAGTCAGGGTGAACATATTAAGACAGCATGAGAGAAGAGTGTGAATTTGCATTTTCTTGTGTTTTAAAACATCCACTAAGGTCGTCTCCATCAGAACTGAAGCCTCAGTACCCGTCATGAGGTTTGATAAATAAATTTCCCCCTGCTCCAGGGTCTGGAGGCGTATTCGGATCAGGGAGAACTTTTACTCTCTTTCACACGGGCTGGTAGAAAAGACGGCAGTTGGTTTTAATCCTGAGTGAAGAGATGATCTGGGGAACAACAGCGCAGAACGCAAGAGCTTCGTAATAACTGTGCACGCTCCTTCTAAACACACGAGAGAGTTTTTTTGATGGAGCAGACGAAGACGCTCCTGCATGCTCTTTTTTTTTGTCTGCTGCAAGGATTCCACATTACAAGGTTAATCAGCTCCGGTTCTGCGCAGTACGCTTCCAAAACTCTTATATTTCCATCCGCGCAGATGATGTTGGAGCGTTTCAAAGGCGATGCTTTGTTGCTAAAACTGGCAGGAGAAACCGAGACAGAAACGGATGGTTGATTTATTTTTTTATATTTTCCACAGATTTATTTTACCTCAGGTTATAATCTGGAGTAATGATTGATTAAGCCCAGAACATCTTTACTTAAAGACGGCAGTTGGAAGAAACCAAATTTTGGCTGATGATCCTGAGAACATCATCTCAGTGAACATTGTACTGTAGGTGGTGGCAGGGTGTTGTGGGGACGCGTTACATCAGCAGCATGGATTTAGGTTAAGTGATCGGTTCAGCTTCATATTGCACTCAAACTGATCAAATTTCTCACAAAGAATCAGTATGAACGTATTAAACTTTTACCCAGATGCCTATACACTTACTGTACTGACACACACAAACACACACACACACATTCAGTTGCTGACGCAGGCAGATGAAGACGCATATACTCTCCTGGCGGTGCACGCGGAGCAACTCTGAGGCCCGTACAAAATAGCAGGTGTTCTGTAAGTCAGAAACGCTGTGGTCGGCTCCTCACACACACAAACACACACACAGTGTGAACGCCGTCCCTGCAGAGCTAAAACGCACATCGTTACCGAGAGCTGCAAGGAAAGCGGATATTCCACAAACTCGGGGCTCATGCTGCGATTCAGAGTCGAACACCATGTTGTACCCGACTGTGGTGTGTTTCTGGGGTTTTTTTATAGAACGAGTCTGGGATTTACTGAGAGTTTTAAATAAATACGGTTTGGGTGTTTAAAGGGAGGACGTGTCTCTGGTTCGCAGTTTATCCACAACAAAGCACAAAAACGGAGGAACTGGAAAACATACGAAGACGTCGCAGATAATGTGGCGTATTACAACAACTTGGGGCCGTTTTCACAATAGGGACCAGGGAGTGTTTCTGAGAACGCTTGGGAAAGTCTGGTCAATCAGTGAGAACGCAATCAGGAACCAGTGGGAAAAAATAAATACATTTATGATTTTTTTTTTTCACCATTCTGAAAATGGTGGTCTCGGAAAACGGTACAATGCAATCGTGCCTGGTGTGAAAGCGCCCTAAGAGGATCCACAATGAGTCCTTCAATGGGAATTAATCATCAGAGGATGTTGAAACAGCAGCGCTGCTGTGTTCTTGATTCTGATTGGGAGGATCGTGAGATGGTTTGCTAACAGCAGCAGGTTAAAATGAGTGCACTGTTCTGTTGACGTCAACGTACGAAATTGTAATTGCCTGCAAATCGCTGCGGCCGAAGAGAAAGGCCGAATAACCAACCCTACCGTTGCCCAATTCTCTATAAGCAATCTTTAAATGAGGGGGGAAAAAAAATAAAACATTTCGGGTAAAAGTTGCCAGTGATCTGACAATTGCAGCATCAATTAGTTGCCATGACGACAAATTGGGCGAATAAAGTAAACGTGTAAACTGGAACAGTATCTGAAGAGTGAAGTGGTTCATGGTACATCTGGAGGATCTGATACAGATACATGTTTACTCTGAGACAGCTGCACAGTTACGCACATCAACCTTACACACACACACACACACACACACGCTATAAAGATTCACACAGAAGTATGTAAAAGGTATACACGCCTTCACTATATGTATATGTGTGTGTGCGCGTGTATGTGTGTGTGTTTGTACTGTACCTCTCGAGTTCGATGATCTTGCGGTCTTTGTCGTTCTTCTCGTTCTCCATCTCTCTGAGGATCTCCAGGAGACGATCCACTTCGGCCTGGGCTTTCCCAGCATCCTCCCTGTGGCGGATCACCTCCTGCTCCAGGCTGCTGATGCGCTCCGACAGCTCCGTGTTGGCCTGAGCCTCTGCAGCCGCCGTCTGAGCCTAAACACAACACACACGACGGGGTCGGAGGTCAACGGTATAGTACAGCTGGATGCAAAAAAGTGTGTTACTGTGTCCTCTTCTTTTTCTTTTGGTAAATCTGTTCAGCGTTATAATCGGATGGCGTTTTTGCAAAAAAAAACAAAAAAACTTTTTTTTTTTTCTAATATGAAATGAATAGAAGTAGCATTTGGCTCTGGATTGTGAATCATGAGTGCCAACTGTCTGGTCCGATAGGAGCCTGGGCAGTGTCAGACAGTGTGTGTGCGAGTGTGTGTGTGCGTGTGTGTCTGTGTGAGTGGAGGGACTAATGCCTTCATGCAACTGCGAGCGATGAAATCACAACAACGCAATTGTATACAGAAATTAATGCGTAGGAAACGGATGCCAAGTTAATCAAAGCTCCAGTCGGACAGAGACGCCGAAAGGACAAAGTGTCCACGTTACACGGCTCCAAGTGTCCTCTAGAACTGCGGTTCTCAAATTTTCCGGCCTCGCGTCCTTGTGACCCAGAAACAGTTTAATTCCACAAAATTAATCGTCTTGGATTTAACTTTCCTGCACTAAAAAACAAACAAATGTGCAACTAAAGAGAGACATTTAAACATATTCCAGTTCCTCTAAAATCTTAACACTGCCTTCGTAGACCTGATTTGAACTAAAATAATCCATTTTAATAAATAAAATATAATAAAAGGTGGCGATTAGATGAGCTCATAAAAATCTTTATTATTGACCAGCGTTTAATTTTTTATTAACTAAGTATTCGAGGTACAACAAAAAGTGGGACAGGCTTAATGTAATTAAAGTTTAAAACCATATACATGCTTCCCTGGTTTAACGGCAAAGAAAATCACGTTTTTAAGTTTATCCCCAATATACATTAATTCAGCTCTCTCTCTCTCTCTCTCGCCTTTAGTGTGTGTGTGTTTGTGAACCGGCACAGTGTCAAATCATGCGCACGCACACACACATAATGACAGACCCAAACACACGCACAGCGCCTGCGCGGTGTGTCTCTAAACGGAAACACTTATCTGTCGAGATTTATTTTTACTTTTTTTTTTCCAAGGTAAAGTGCAGGTTAATTTGTTTTATTTTTACTTAATTATTTTTACTTAATTATTTTTTTGAACTATGGAACGAATAATTTGAGTTTGCATTATTTCTTATGGGAAAATTAAATTTGGTTTACGAGTGTTTTGGAATACAAGCCCGCTCCCGGAACGAATAATGCTCGTGATCCAAGGTTCCACTGTATAGTTATCCCTACACATACAGGTGCAGCCGAGAAATTCCTCAGGAGAGTTTTATCAGTGTTATTTATGTATTTATTGTTGTTGGGTTTTCTTCTTATTTATTTTATTATACTTTCCCCCCCCCACATCCCCCGTATAGTCCTGACCTCGCTCCGAAACGTTTCCACATGTTTTTCGCTCGTTAAAGTAGTTCCTGTGAGGCCGGCGTTTCAGACGTGAAGCAGGCGGTCCTGTGATAACTTTCTACCTTGGTGTCCAAGCACTAGTGAATCAGGGGATTATATAGAGAAATAAAGGGAGGTTTTACTCTTATAACCATGCTCAGTTATTCTGCATGATCAATAGTCTCGGTTTGACTCGAACGCCTGGCGTACATTCCGCCCTCAAGTGTGGGAAGAAAAATAAATGAAATCTGTATAAATAAAATATAACAATGAGAAAAGGTGCCAAACTGCTTTACGTGTGTGTGTGTGTGTGTGTTTTTTATGGATTTCATTCTGACTGCAGGTTTACATGTTAAAGTCAGAAAGTGTAAGGTGAAAAACGGCAGACGGCTCTTAAAATAAGATTGCGGCATCAAATATTCTGTAAACTCATAAACACAAACTTTTTGGATTCTTTTTCTTTTCTTTTAAAGGAAGATGATGATGTCTAGCTGTTTATAACATTGGGGTTGAGAACCCTGGGCTTCGTGATGATAAAACACACAGACAATAAAGAGCACACAGTCATAGCTGAACATGCGTTTAGAGAGCTAGCGAAGCCTGGCACCGCGCACATGTCACAGAGAAGTCAGGCGCCGGAGGGGGAGGGGGGGGTGTTGGGTTATTACAGCGCGGCAAAGCGGGGCGCGGCGGCATTTAGTCGAAGGGAGATCAAACGGTATTGTGCAAACAGCCGCGGCTCATGAGAGTGTCTGGTCTGCTCGGGGTTGGTGCTCGGTGTGAAAGGGCCCTGTTCTGTTTTATTGGGGGGGGGGGGCGGATGTGATCTGAATGTGACATTTAGGCCTCTCTAATTTGCTTCTTTTTTTTTTTAACGTCTCGCCCTGAGGTTGAGGAGGTTTCCACGCCGACCGCCAAGACCCCGTCGTCAACAGAGGGGAGGACTTTCAGACGAGTGTGTGTGTGTTGTTTTGTAGTCTGGAACGGGATTTGTTATATCAGCCGTAAAAATTTATTAAGTACTCATAACTGTGCAGCTATCATCGAGAACGTCTGGCTTGCTTTGAATGTCGGGTTTCAACACATATGCAAAACTCATACACACCCACGGCTCTGGAGATGAAACGAGCATACCGAGGAGCAAACGCAGAGCTAATTTTATTATTAGTGTGCTGTTAGAGGGAGCTTTGTGTGCTCTGGGGTGAAACATTGCCCCGGTGAGGAAGCGTTACACGGCACCGTCAAGTGAAGAAGCACAGAGGGTTGTTTTTTTTGTTGTGCCGAGTGTAAACGATTACGCACATGCCGGAGGGAGTGCAGGTGTACGTGACGAAAGCGTATCGAGTGAACGCTGTATGTTGACACAGGAAAACGATAATAACGATGTCTTTTAGCGACGGTGAAAATGAAAATGCAATAAAACTAAAATTACATGGAAAAAAAAACGCGCTTAGCGCCGCGTCGACTAGCGCGCCGACCCCACACCCTTCGGGTTTGATCCCGAGCTCGGAGTTTCTCGTGTTCTCCTTGTGGGTTTTCGTACGGATGCTCCGGTTTCCTTCACCTCTCCAAAACAAAGCCAGAAGGTAGACTGGATGAAATAAAAAAAATAATACTTTAAAATACCTTCGAGTGTGCGAATGTGTGGGAACGTTGCCGTCTCTCATCACTCCCGGTGTTCCTGAGATACGAGTTAGCACCGCGTCTGAATTGCAAACCTCAGACGGTTGAAACCATCATCATGATTTTATTACGCTCAGATTCATTTTTATTTAGTTGCTCAAAGCTCCTTTAAAATTTCAAGCTGGATATCAACTGTTTTTCGCTCGGGCTGAATAACAAAGGGCTTCCTATTCACTGCATGCGCTCACTGTACGCACCGAGCCAAGGTACGAGGGAAAGTCAAAAAACGATCCGCACTCTGGCTGTAGCATTTATTTGAATTAACTTGAAAAGACTGGTAAAGACAAATGTGCCTTTTTTTTTCCGACATGATCTTTTTAAATCTTTGATCTTTTTAAAAAACAAAGTTTTTTTGAGAGTCGATAGAAGTGTTTAATATGAAGTTTAGTCTTCAGCTCATAAATAAGCGTCTCACTGTAACGAGCACCGTCAATTGTTGAACCTTCCCCCCCCCCACCCGATGATGTTCCAATACTTATGGCCCTTTTGGGAATCCCAGAAAACTGTAAGTGCTGATGAATTTTCCAGCTGATGGTTTTGACTTTTGAACTTTTTCCTCGGTCGGCGATTGAGGATGTTTCCGTTGATGTAAACTCTAACGTTTACTCTCAGTGATGAATCCGTGTCTCGTCACCAGTAATGATTCTCTTTAAGAAACTTTCACCTTCCTTAGAGCATCAGTTGTGTTTGCAGAAATCTAAACACTTCTGTTTACACTCTTCCGTGCGTTGTTTCAGCACCAGGTACACCCTCAGACCAAAAAAAAAACTAAACAAAAAAAAAAAAACCCATCAATCACTGCACGCTGCTCTACTTTTTTCGCCTCGCACCGCAGCTACAAATGAACTGATGCACAGTTGCGATTGGGGAGACAGTCCCACAGGTGAACAGAAGTCTCTGATAAGACGGAAGTTTTAACATAACCGGAGTGCGGTTAATTTTTGACCCTACACAGTGCACTATAGGCGTAAGATGAGGATGTTGAAACGAGCCTTTCAATGACGAAGTCCTGCTGAAAATCAGCTACGTGTAGGTCATTTTTTATGTTTGAACATTTAAATCTTTTAAACTGTATACAGTGGGGCAAAAAAGTATTTAGTCAGCCACCAATTGTTCAAGGTCTCCCACTTAAAAAGATGAGGGATATCAGAGGTATACCTCAACTATGAGAGACAAAATAATAAGAAAAAAAAAATCCAGTAAATCACATTGTAGGACTTTTTGAGAATATATCTCGGACGAATGAGTAAATATATTAACATGGACAGATTCCTACAGTATATCTATCCTATAGTATGCAGTGCAGTGTACATGCTGAATAGAAGCCCTTTCAGTGATGCAGTTAGAAAAACAGACATCCTATCATGTAATGTTACGTCTAAGACACTGACATTAACATGTTCATGTTACTCACATCGAAAGAAAAAAATAATAAAGTTCTTCAACGTTCTAACACGGATTCCAAATGTATATATTAAAGACAATTCAATCATTTTTTGATCGTTGAATTTCTTCTGCCAGCCCCAGTGTGTGTGTGTGTGTGTGTGTGTGTGTGTGTGTGTGTGTGTGTGTGTGTGTGTGCTGACGTTAAACTGAGCACGCTCACACGGGGCCAGCCAGGACGTCGGTCACTTCTGCGTCTCATCTAATAACCGCGGCAGAACTTCCCTAGCGTTGTCAGCGCGTTATCACTTGCACACTTTTTACGAGACCGGTGCTCCCGCCTGAAAGCGCTCCCGCCAACACTGTTCATTGTTCTTGGACCGCGGGACGGCGAGCGTGGTGAAAAACACAATCCAGCAGTGTGCGCCGCTCAATTTCCCATGAACGCATTTTTCCAGTGTTGGGAAAAGACAGATTTAAGACTCAGTCGAACGTCTGAGCGTTACCTCGACGTGTCTACATGTATGTCAAAGTCTTCAGGTGCCAGTCAACACAGAATGTAGCTTTTAAAAAAAGAAAAAAACAAACACACACAGAAATGAGCAGAGAAGCAGGAGCAGATGCACGGCCGATACGAGGAGCATCACAGCACACTGCGAACCGTGTTAGACTGCCGAGGAACTAAAACCCGGATCAGCGTGAGGCTTTAGATAAGAGACGAGCTCATGCAGGCAGGCCTCGGAACACTCCGTGCAAATCTGAAATCTGTCTCACTTCCTCTCGCTCCGTCTGTCTGTCTGTCTGTGTTCACAGAAACAAACATCAGATAAAGCCTGAGCTCATGCAAGCGAAGCCTCACAATTCGCACATTTGTAAGATTCCTTTGGCAGCCACGCGTCCTTCACACACACACACACACACACACACACACACACACACACACACACACACACACACACACACACACACACACACACACAGGCAGGCTTTCCATATCGAGATGCACTTACGAGATTGGAGGAATGGCCTGATATGTGCTCAGTGTGCTTTAGGAAGGAAGGAAGAGACAAGAAGTGTGGACAAGATTTAAGAAAATTAGCGGGAAAAACAAGAGAGAGACGGAAAACAAGGTGGGGGGGGGACACACAGACAGGAATAAAACTGGAAACTAATCAATCAATGACGTGAGGAATAAAGAACATCATTACGGGAAGTGATACTGATTTTATGATTGAAATAAAGCTAAAGATAGATGTTGAAGGTGTGATGGAAAAGAAAAAAAAGAAAAACTGTACATGGTGAAACACTTGTTGTTTCTATTAATACCTGCTGACGTTCACGTCTGATCTCGCTCTCACCTTCTTGAGCTGACTCTCCAGCTTGATACACTCCTCTTTCTTCTGCTCAAGTGCGATCTCCAGGCTCTTGAGCTTGGAGTCTTTCTTCAAACCCGACGAGGCCAGGGATGAGGCGTGCTCCTTCAGATCCAACAAAGATGTCTGGAACAGGAATGGAGAAAGAAAGAAAGAGAGAGAGAGAGAGAGAGAGAGGAAGAGAGAAAGAGGAAGAGAGAGAGCGACAGAAAAAATTAGGTGATCTAATACTCAAATTGTAAATAAAAAAATTTAAAAAGCGTGACTCTTGAAACAGAGGAACACAAGGCCGGAGATGTTAATCGAAACCAGCCAATTAGCCGAGAGCCTGCGGTAACGTCCTGCCGCGGATACTTATTACAAAGAATCGAAGTCAGCTCGAGCGTATGTAAACACGCAGCATGAAAACCTTAACCAGCTGCCTCACCTAGGCGTAAAAAACATTAAAAAAAATTTTTTTAACTACGTTCGAACCAATTTTATTTGTAAGCATCTTTCAGGAATCCGTGTCGTCATCACAAAGCAGCGCTGCAGATATCTGCATGTGACGACCTCGCGAAAAACCTGAACTCCAAAGAGAACTCACGGTCCAGATACACCGCATGAATACACGGCACAGGTTTTAGATTTACACAGATTTGTGATTCATGGTTTAAAACATGCGTCCATTCCATGCATGCGCTCCTCCTTTTTAAACAGGTGTAAATCATAAACAGGACAGGGTCTTGTCTGTACACACACACACACACACACACACACACACACACACACACACACACACACACACCCACACACACACACACACACACACACACACGCAGTATCGCCCTTGATCAAGGGTTAGAGAGGGATTTGGGATTCAGCCTTGTGTTAGAAGCTAG
>JAOVVA010000016.1:15576253-15589544 GCA_028565275.1 Leiocassis micropogon
AGGGGGAGGGGGGAGGGGGGGGGTTAGTGGGTGTTTTGGAGGCGGTACAGGATGAACTCGCTCGCATTCGGGGTGGCAAGCGCTGCCGCTGCGGGCTGGAGCCAAAACCAGCTCTCGCGTGAAGAACGTTCGAGATGAACGCAGAATAAACATCCTATATCCTTCACGCGTTGTTACGTCTCTCCTTTTTTATTTATTTTTTCCGTCTCGATGAGAACATGTACTCCGTTCCCTGCGCGGCCGTATAACGCTCTGTCTGAGCGGTGCGATGCGACGTATTCGGCGCAAGAAAAAACGCCTTTGCTCCTCCGCTGCACTGTCTCAATGTGTTATGGCCATCAGGAGCGACTCAGGAGCGATGCGCGGCGGCTCTGCAGCTATAATGGAAACAAAATGTTTCTCTTTCTGCGGCTGGGGAGCCGGGGCTCCGTTTCAAAAGAGAAACCGTATTCGCCCGTGCCCCAGATGACCCCGAGACGCTCTTAGACTCTGACTGTGGAAAAAAAAAGGAAAGGCAGGGAGACGCTGAGAGAGAGAGAGAGATTTACAGTGACGGAGCAAAATGGGGCACAAAGCAAAGTGTAGTGACTGTGAATGTGCATGAAACGGGTCTGCACGTCCCCAATGCTAATGCAGAAGCGAAGACAGCCCGGTCAGCTCAGTCCCCGCCCAAAGAGACATCCGACGACCCGCATCGGACTGGAAGGAAACTCTGTCGGGGATGTGGGTGCAGACGGAGCCGTTCTTCAAAATATATACACACACGGAGGAAGAGCGGTCCAGGCCTTCACAACCACAATGGTATGGGGTCTCTCTGTGAGGACACGAAAAACACCACGCAAGCAGGAGAAAGTAAGGAACATAAAGGACAGGAAAGGAAAAGAAAGAACAAGAGGGAATGGGAAAAGAAAGGAAAAAGGAAGGAAGGAAGGAAGGAAAGAAGAGACAGAAAACAGCAGCAAAAAAGCAGAAGGAGGACAGATACTGTATAAAAAGTCCAAAAAAAAAAAAAGAAAGAAAGAAAAAGCAAAGGAAAGCAATGAAATGAAAGATGGAATAAAAAAAAGTAAAGCAAATAACAGGAAAAGATGGAAAGGGAAAAGGTAAAAAAACAGACAGGAGAGGACAAGATAGAGGAGAGACAGAAAGAAGTAACGGGAAGGAAAAATGCAAAACGGAAATGGGAGGAAAGAAAATGAAAGGATGTAAATAAAAAGAAAAGGAAGAAGTAAGGGAAAAGAAGGACAGAAAAAAGAACAAGGAAGGACTAGAAGAAGAAAATAAAAAGGAATGAGGAAAAGAAGGCAAAGATGAAAAGGACAGTAAAAGAAAAGAAAAAAACAGAACAAAACAAAAAAAAAAGAATGGAAGTAAAGGAACAAATAATAATAATAGAATAATAAAAGTAAAGTAGGAAAAAAGAAAAAACAAAGCAAATGACAAGAAAAAGTAAGACAGTCCTGGTGTTGAGGCCGTGCTCAGTCTAGAGGTTTAGATGTTTAGACTCAGAGATACAGATGGAGTCGCTGTGATGTGGTCCTGCGGTATCTCCTCCAGCAGCACCGTACAGAGAGGCTACATCAAATAAACACAAGCTGATATCTCTCACACACACTCACTCGTTACCCAAATCAAGTTAGACCTCATGACAACTGGTATCTGGACAGACGCTCCACACACAGGCCAGGGTACACGGTTCACCCGGGTACTAAAGTTAGCGGTGTGGTTGAGGCCTGAGTGTTAGGATTAAGTCATAAAGCAGGAGCACAGAGCTGGACTATGCCTCAGTGTGTCATTTCTGAGAAGAGCAGAGACGTCGGCCATCAAAAACACAACCGGTCCCCTACTTTTAGACACCATAAATTTAAATACATGCCTGTTTTTTTTGTGTGTGTGTGTATGGACTTGAACCAAAGGCACAAAAAAAAACACACAGACTCGCGGTCCTACATTGCCATCTATAGGGAGGATTAAGAAGAGAGAAAAAAACACACAGTGTGCATATTGTGTGCACGCGCGTGTGTGTGTGTATATACAGTACCTTTTTCTGGAGCACGGTAACTTTGCGCTCTTTGACATCGAGCATGTCTTTGAGGTCGTGGATTTCTCCACCGAGTGTGCCTTTCTCCTCGGACATCTCCTGGATCTGCTTCGTCTTCTTATTCAGCATGGCTTCCTTTTCCTCCAGGCGCAGACGCAGGGCGTCCACCTAAGACACAAGCACACACACGCAAACACACACACAAGATTCAGAATGGTCCAGGCATATTTTCAGACGTACTGATTAAACTCATGTGAGCCTAGGCTCCGTTTCACACTACGACTTCACTATTTACTTATCGATACTTTTATGATACGTTATCATCTCTATAGCAACGGCGGATGCGCCACATGGGTCAGAGGGACACACCCCTGATCATGTTATTCCTCAGATCTAATCAGAGATGTAATGTGTGCACTTCTCCTCCGATTTCTTATTTAAAGGACGCTCTTTCGGCTCGGACTGGTGATAAAGCAAACGACAATGATAACAGCAGCGTCAAGATCGTTACCGCGTCGTTGACTTCAGCTTATCTACTATAGATGCATCAGCGTCAAACAAAAAAAAAAAACATCCTTCTCTTGAAATGAACGTAGTTGTCGCTATCGTTTACAATGTCCTGCTCTTCTTGTGTGATGCAACACTGACCCCTTGTGGTACCTTCTCCGCATGACAACACTGACCACATCCTAATCTTTGGGATAAAAATGAGAAGTTGTCGCTAATTAATAAAAGCGATATTGCAGTAAGCTAAATAAGACACTACAGACCTCCTACATGAATGCACTTCATTATATTCTTCCGTACAGATCCACTACAGGACGTATTTGCATTATTACTGGTATGTGTGTGTGTGTGTGTGTGTGTGTGTGTTACCTCGGTCTGTAGAATGGCAGCTCGCTGTTCTTTGGCAGTGAGAGACTCTTTGAGGACGTCGACGTGCTGCTTGCTGTCTGAGAACTGGTTGGTGAGCGTCTCGAGTTTGGTCTGCAGGCCCAGGAGCTCTGTGTCCTTCCTGGAGAGGTCCTGCTTCACCTGGTCAATCTGCACAACACACACAGCTAGTGAGCTCAAGTTACATCTACACACGCGCAGCACTCGTTAGCTCGTTGTTTTCTGTTGTCCTTCTCTTTTCTAACCTTAATTGCATAAAAATTGAAATCGCAATATGGACCTATATGGTAATATACATGTAGTTGGGAATTTATGTAGAATTTATCAATAACGTGTTTCTTTTTATAATTCTGAAGTAATAAATATTGCCGGACATCCTCTTAATGAGATCATTTGCCCAGTTATTTGCCGTTAGCCTAGATAAACATGTTTAAAATCAAACTCGCATGATCGGAATGTGATTTTTTTTTAACAAATCACGCGGCCCCGATGCCAACAGCGTCATCCTTAAGTCAGGTACTGTGGTAATACGACTAACATTTAGCTAGCAGCCCGATTTCACTACCCGATTTGTGTCGGGCTCTGCCATCTTGGACACGTGACCGTCGTATCTCCACCTGGACAAATTATTGTCGCTCCTTTACAATTTGGCTCACACAATACAGTGCTTACACAGTACACATTTATTGGGTCACGCAACCATTTAGCTTAAATATTCCACAATCAATGAAATATCTGATCAATAAAATTATGTCATATTTCCAGATTAATTCAGCAAAAACGTAATTATATTTGTCAGTAGTATAGAGCAAGGGGTTATTCAAAGTAAAATTCATGAGATCCAGTTAGTGAAAATATTCTCAAGCACAGATCTGAAACATCAAAGTTTTTTTTAATCCTAGATCTACCGATAAACTGTAGCTTTAATTTAAATAAATAAGGCTTTAGAGGTAAGGTTTTTCTTTTTTTTTTTTAAATGTTCATGGTTTCAAATGGTAAAAAAAAAAAAATAAATAAAATTCTGAAAGAAAATCGAATCAGATATTTATAAAGTTGTGATACTTACAGAATCGCAGCACAAATTAAACCGCCATGTACTACATCATCGTATCGGGTCAGGATATTAAAGAATCATCTCCATTATTTAAATACAATAGGATTCAGAAAGATCTGATGGTTATGGAACACGCTTTCTTCAGGGTAGGCCAAACACTCATTTACAAATAATAATGATATCGAGGAAGTCTATTTTAAAAGCATGGACTATTTCACAAACCTGGGTAAAATTATGAATTTTGCTTTTAACAGACTTCTTCCACTTGTTGTTCCAGACTTAAAAATAATCAGATGGACAAACTGAAACGAGTAGTTTGGCTTTTTAAACTCCAATATTAAAGGCAATATTTCGAATAGATTAGTACTATGTGTCTATACGTACAGGTCTGTGTTTTAAATCTGATATTAAATACCTGTTAATCATGACAAAGACTGGAGACAAAGGCACATCAGGGCACTATGTAAGTAAGTGCTTTACACATGTACACACACACACACTCCCAATAAAACTCCAACATGCATGGTAGAGAGCAGCAGGTTAGCAGAGGCACTTTACTGCAGTCACCCTGGGGAGGAAGAGGTGGACAGGTTACAGCAGCACACGGGAGGAGAAGAGAAAGACATGAAAGGGAGGCTGGGGAGCCTGGTGGGATATTAGTGTTCTGAGTTCCTACTCCAACCAGCACTATAGGGACCAGGGTGGAAAAACAGGACAGAAAGGGGAGATTTTTTACGACAGTGCCAGGGAGTCTAGCGTGGCTTTCGACCTTTCAGCACAGCAGCGGGCGAAGCCCTGCTTTCCTGATCACAGGGAGAACGAGAGACGTCTGATGACTCACTCGTTTAGCCCGAGTCGCTGCGTCCTCGGCCCAGATCCGGCTATTGTCTCTGGATAAAAAACCTCTGATAAGACGCGGGGGGAATGTTTAATCCAGCTCTGATCTGTTTCTATCCACTACGCCTTATCTAAGCCCACAGATCCCACTGCTCACGTCGTCTCTATCTGGTTTCATTTGTCTTTCTTGACTTTGCCCATGACTCTATTTATAGAGGCAGAGAATCATTCAGTACTAATATTTTAACCTGATTTATATTACTACTACCTATAATACTAATACTACTAAATAATATTAAGCCGATATGATCTTTGCGCCTAAATCAGTGCAACAGTTTAACTTGTAGATCTAAAAATGTTTTTCCACTGCACATTTTTAAACAAGAACCAGAAGCTTTTATCCTTTTTACTTCTTATAACAAATTCCCAGAGTGTTTCATTAATTTGCCATTCATTAATTAAGTTTTTTTTAATTTAGTATCTGCAACAAATTATTTCACTTCATTGAGTTAAGAAGTACAGTAAGTCCCATATTTCCGAACATTCGAGTTACGAACGGACCTCAGATCTATGAACATTCGCAGATGTGAATAAATCACTGAAGTAGCTCACGTGTATTATACAAAAAATAAGACACTGCACTGCACCAGATACCAATATTTACAATTATATACAATATTTTCAGTGTGTAGGTGAATGTATAAAATGTCTGAGGTCAAAATGTCAAGTGCAAGAGAAATGAGTCGGCTTCAAAAACACACGTTTGTTTGTTTTTTATGCTTTAAATTGTATATTCATGTCAAAGCTGTACAAGACTCACTTTGTCGGACTTACGAACGAATCCGACTTACGAGCATGCTCCCGGAACAGAACACGTTCATAAGTCGGGGACTGTAACTGTTTTTCAATCTGTGCTCAAAGGCTACAGGCCCCTCCCCCGAGTACAGTAAGCTCCCGTATCTGACCTGTAAAAATCACCGTATTCTTTGGTACTAGCTAAGTTTCATTATTTTGTGCAGTGGAAAAAAAAAACATGAATCTAAACTAACGCAAGAGAGCACTTCCGAGTGTCCTGTTCTCCGTGTGGTGGGAAAAGCAGGGCAGGGTGTGTCTCTAAGCTGCCTCTCCGTGTGTCTTACTGCAGAGAGCTCCCGCTGCAGCTCAGCCGTTCGCTTTCGCAGCTCCTCGGCCTCGGCCTCGCTGTGAGACAGCTCCTCCTTCAGCTGCTCTACCTGTCAGGAAAGGCTGGCGTTACTGCAACAACCACCGACACAGCATTCCCAAAGCAAAGTTCACTCTGCATGTGACCGCTCGACATGCAGGTCACAGGGCAGGGTTTTTTTTTTTTTTTTTTTTTTTTCAAGAGCAGAGCACGCCGATTGATCTGCGTTCACCATGCAGGAGAAAAGGAAGCGTTGTTAACCAATGTGCGCTAAAATAAAGGATGAAGCTGTTAAAATGTTAAACATGAAGGCACATAGAAACATACGGCATATTTATACGACATCACAGTGTGAGTAAACGCTTCAGTCTGGGGTCCTCAAAAGGTTTGAAGCCAGGGACTTTGTACAGACTCTTATAGAAAATCTCAGCTCTGATCTTCCATTGATTTTTATAAAACTATTTCTCTATATTATACACAACACTATAGTGGGTTTTTTTTTTTTTCCAAACACTTACAAAACAAATATATATATACATACATACATACATACATACACACACACACAGATATACAGCTGAAAACCTGACTTGGACAAAACCGCAGCTTTCGCACAACAAAGTCAATTACACACCCACACACACGTTATACATATAGAAAAAGAAATATTAATTTAGTTTAAAGCCTAAGTCCGATCTTTCCCACCTGTTCCAGAATCTTTTTTCGTTTTTTTCTGTAACCGGATAAATTCCAATGCTGGGTGTCAGATCAGTGCCATACTGTATCTACTACTGTTTCCCCACACATGGAGTGTATACTATGACGGGCCGCCAAAGTATATTCGCCCACACTTTAAAAAACCTGTCCGGGAGAACAACGCCGTCCGTGGTTAATTAACCGGTAGCGGACTGTTCCCTCTCACGCTACCGCTCCTGTAGCTATTTATCCTGCTACCGATAGACAGAGCGTCAGGGGTTCGAGCCCCTCCACTGCCGGGTTGCCACTGTGGAGCCCTTGGGTGAGGCCCTTAACCCTTTGCCCATACGAACTGTTGCCGGTCCCTAAGCTCAGATGAAGAAAGATAAACAAAAATAAGTAATTAATATATATAAAAAATTATTCTGTGGCGAATAATTCAAAATAACGAATTTCTTCTTGAAAAAAAAATCTTTTCACAAAACCCAAAACAGTAACACTGGAAAAGTAGTTTTTAGATTAACAACCCTTTTCTAAAAAGTATTATGAATAAAAGGAAAATAAAAAAAATAAAAAACATTCAATAAAACTAAACATATAAATGAGTGGAACTGAATATTCACTGGACTAATATTCAATTGATGGGATAAATAAAAATACTCTTGAGCAACTTTCATCACAGTCTATAAAGCTCTCAACAGCGGTCAAGTTACTAATAAAGTAAACTAAAACCAAATAAAAAGTTCCCGTGGCTTTAGATCAGATCCCCTTTCTGAGAACCCCAGTTTAGAGCAAACTGTTAGCCGTGAACGACGTAAAATATACAACAAAGTCTGAGTGACGTGAGAAAAAAATAAAAAATAGAGAAGAGTGTAAAGCGAGTCCTGAAATCCTGAGATTGTGCACTACAGACTGTTTAGTACTTTAAAGTTCAGGCACCGTGCCGTTTGCCGTTACCTTGTTCTTCATGAACTTGGAGTGACTGCGATAGACCTCCATCTGCTTCATCTCCTCCTCACGCTCCTCCGTGCTCAGAGCTCCATTAGACTTGAGCATCTGGACCTCCTCCTCCAGGTCCCTCAGACTGCGCTCCAGAGAGCTGATCTTCGAGTCCTGCGCAAGGGGGTAAAAAGACAAGGGAGAGAGAAAAAGAGAGAGAATGTGAATGTACCCATGCTATTATGAAAGCTGAGAGAGCTGCACTGACTTATGGCTGAAAGGGACGTTAATGTTTAATCATTAATCAATTTAATTGCTGTTAAGAATTTAAACTATTTAAAATGTTATCGCAGGTCATGTTTGTTTTGTGTCATATTACTCCATAGTTCACGTCTATTAATTTGTACACCACAAGAGGGCGCCCTTTCGATTCAGGCAGTGCACAATACTGGACACTGTATTTTTAGCAGCCTTGTTTAAGCAGGTAACACAGAAAAGCATTAACCCATAAATTCTGACACCTGGTTAATATTAAAGGCAGAGAGAGAAGACCACCGCATTTTTGTCCTAATTCAAATTCATTCATTTAACCTGCATTTTGGAAAAAAATCAAGAGGAAATGATGGATGTTCTACCCTTAACACACAAACACACTTGCCTTCATCTCGATGACGGTCTGCAGGGCTTTGGTCTTGGCAGAATCAGGCGCTCCCTCGTAGCGTCGATGGACCTCCTATGGGAGAAACACAAAACGAGCGTTTTAAGAAGGTGGAGTCTTACGGACATGATGCTTTGCTCCATCATCACACTAACACTCGTGCTGGCACTGGAAGAGGAGCTTCCAGCTTCTACTGCACCTTATTTATCAGCACAGCCACAGACACGGCTACTTAAGAGCGACAGGGAGAGAACGGCGGAGCCCGAGGGTCACAAAATAATAAAGATGGGGGAAATTGGCATACTTAAACGAAATGCAGCAGAAACTCATTACTTCACCAAGTACATTTATTCCTTGGTAAAAGCATGACCGGAAGTGTTTTCCTAACTTACAACATTAATAAATAATAAGCCTCAACGATATTACATTATAAACAATCCTGAAATGTTAATTAATTAAATAACCAAATACTTTATTACTTGGTAATGTTTAACATCTTCAAAAGTCAGCTGAGTTAATAAAAATTATATAATTATATAATTTTTAACTCTTTAAATTATTACAAACCCTAACCTTATTAAACTTTCATGCATCTGAAAGTTCTTATTCTTATTAATCCTGAATATAACCTGAGCATTTTCCCTGCTCTGTTTGTGCTATAACATCAGGAAACCCAACATCGATGCATTACAAATTGAATTTTTAAAAGCTGCAGTTCAGCTTTTCACCACTGGGTGTCAGTGTTCTCAAAGAGCTGTGGTGTTGACTCAAAGTTTGCTGTAACTCAGAGAGAGCAGAGAGAGAGGAGGAAAGATTTGCTCAGACGTGGTTTATGTTTATGGAACCAGTTTACACCCAGTTGTTCCCGGATCCTGATAACCAGGAGATACAGACGCGAGGATGTAGAGAGGATAAACACATGAAATGAGCCTCACACCGCTATTCGAACACTACACGGGATATTTTCAGTGTAGATTATTTCATGTCTTTTTGTTGTAAGATTTTTAATCTCTGAGCAAAAAAGACACGAACGTCAAACACTCGAGTTTTAAGCTCGGCAGGAACCTGCACTGGCGAATATGACGAATCCGTCCTGAGCTGAATGAACGGATTTTGGCACGAGGCAGCATGACACGAGTCTCTTTTCATCGCCGTCCTCCTCCGTCTCTCCGGTTTCTATAGCAACTAACGTTCGATGCCTTCAATCTGTCTGACGCTGTTTAAAGACTGGCATGAAACAGCCAAAAAAAAAAATTTAAAAAAAACTCAACAAAAAGAGGACTTCCACATCGCGGTGATCTTAACACTAATTACGCGTCTCACCTCCCTGAGTGCGCTCGTCTCCTTGTCCCTCTGCTCCAGCAGGCTCTCCAGATGGTGGATGTGCATCTCGGCCTCGGCGAGGCGCCGCGTGCGCTCGTGCTCCTCCTCGCTGACTTTGGCCGACAGACCTTTGCTTTGCAGCATCTCCAGCAGCTTCTTGATGGACTCGTCCCGCGCGTTCAGCGTCTGTTTCTGCGTGTCGATGCGCAGCTCCATCTCCTCCAGGGTCTTCCTCAGGAGAAACAGCTCTTTGGCTTGCCTCTCATGCTCGGCGTGCAGCCGGTGGAAGTTCTCCTCGGTAAGCTCGGCCGAGAACGGCTCGCCCGGCCGCGACCCGCTGCAGTCCTGCTGGAACAGCTGGTTGAGGTCGCGCTGGATCCGGAGCTCGTCCTGGAGAGCCTGGATGGTCATCTGGAGGTGCTGAGACAGACAGACAGGACAGAGAGACAGAGACAGATGGAGCTTCAGTTTCATAAAGAGTTCAGAACAATAAACAGCTCAGCTCAGCATTTCTTACTTAAAACCTTTACTAGTCAACGCTTAGATTTCAGAGGGTTGGGGCGATTACCTGATCCGCCCTCACACTTTGCGACGACTACCTGATTCACCTCATGGTTACCTCATCCGCCCTCATGGTTACCTGATTCGCATCACATCGTTTTATGCTTCACAGATCTACCCAATTTGTCATTTCAGGTCATTGCAATTTTTTTTTAAAGAAAAGCTATTCTTGAGGCCTCTCTAGGCTACACAGCGGCTTCTGTCCCTGCCAGGCCACAGGCCATGTCATTGCTAGGCAACAGCAGATAAGATAAAGAGCAAGGGTTACCAAACAAACACAAACACACACGGCTGAGTAAAGGACCTGGGATAAAAAAAAATTTAAAAAAAGAAAAAAACAAGCTCAAATAATAAGCAAGGAATCACAGAAAAAGCAGGAAAATCTCAAATATTTCTGCGCTTGGGGTTGATGCTCACACACTGACCCGTTTTATCATCCACACAGTTTAGTAAGAAAGTCAGTATTGTCGGTTAAACCTGTGCAAAAGTATGTTTTGTTTTACATTTACAGTGTCCAAGCAGTAAAATAATCCCTAACAAAGCTCGACTATACTAGGATATAAACGCGAAAAACCTGTAAGGTTATGATGTTCAGGGGTGCACAAACTTTTGGCCATCTAAAAGTACTGCACGCGCACTCGCGTAATGCTCCGGTCCGCTCGAGACGCTTTAGTGAGAGAACCGTCACGGTCTGAGGACGACACCCGGGACACGAGAAACTCCGAGTCGGAGTGGACACGACGGAGTGGACGCACCAGCTGGCATCACCATGGCGACATCGGGTCCCCCTCGACCTACTGGCTACCAGACAGGCCACGAGCGTCATCAGGCACTCGGGTCGTCTCCCTCCTTCTGTTCCGTTCTTTCCTTTCTTTCAGCCTGACTGCTCGACCCTGAAGAGTGTTTCACTTTCGAGCGCTGAATGAAAGGAGGAGGGAAGGTGAACAAAAGAGACAGAGTGAAGAAGGAAATGTAAAAGGTCTTCAGGAAACTAGGGAGAGAGAGAGAGAGAGAGAGAGAGACAGAGACACAACAGTAGAAGTGTGTAGATCAGGAGGAAACAGGAGGTTTGTGTTCAGGAGAGATGAACACGCCATGATTAACACTCACTGTGACTATGGCAGAGAAAACATAAAAAACTGAGAGAAGGATCAACAACGTGTGTGTGAGAGAGAGGGGGGGGGGGAATAACACCTGTGAATATTAACTCCAGGTCTCGGAGTGTCTTTAATGGCACCATGGAGACCCCAGTCTGCATTATTCATGCATATCACCCTAATACTCCTATCTCAAAGTGTGTGTGTGTGTGTGTGTGTGTGTGTGTGTGTGTGTGTGTGTGTGTGTGTGTCTGCAAACATGGGAGAGAGTCACAGAGGCAAAAAGGATAGATAAGAGATGTACAAAGAGAGAGAAAGAGCCATGGATAGAGGGAGAAAGACAGAGAGACAAAGAGACATAAAGATATAGACAGACATGGAGCACAGTGAGTGAAAGTCAAAGATACACAGAGATCTTGACTCGAGTCCATGTGCAAGTCTGTGTGTGTGTGTGTGTGTGTGTGTGTGTGTGTGTATGTGTGTGAGAGAGAGACCCTGAATATCCCTAACTAACTACAATTTAATAATTACTGTTGTTCATATAGTTACAGCTATTGTTTTTTTGTTTGCCTACTATGATATTCTTTTATATCGAATATGTTTATAATGTTTATAAATTCAGATTGATTGATGTTATTTCTGTAATTGCTTTGGCAACAATGTAATTTTTTTGTTAACATTAATGCCAATTAAGCTCTTCTGAACTGAGACAGAGAGAGAGAGAGAATGAATTGGCAGAGACATAAAGCAGAGACAGGTCCTGAGCAGGTCCAGGCACAGAGCGAACAGAGTCTGGCTGTGGAGACGGGTCGACCGGTAAAAATATCAAAACGCGAGGAACACCTTCACTCAAAACACTGACGAGAAAAGAAAATGAGAATGATTTTAGGAGAAGCCCCACTGCTGCCCTCCGTCACTGCAAAAAGTGTGTGAGAGCCTGAGAGAGAAACAATGTGAGACACGGCATGAGAGAGAGAGAGAGAAACAGAGAGAGAGAGAGAGAGACAGAAGGAGAGAATGAGACAGAGTGAGAGAGAGAGAGAGCGACAGACAGAGGGAGAGAGTGACAGAGAGTGAGACAGAGAGAGGAGTTTCCACACAAACTGATTTTCTAAGAATAAATCACTTTTCTCATCATCTGTCTGGCGTCTTCTCTATTTTCCCTCTCAGGCACAACATCAGGTGTGTATCCTCCACCCCTCTGACTGTGTGTGTGTGTGTGTGTGTGTGTGTGTGTGTGTATATGTGTATGTATGTGTGTGTGCCAGGCACATCTCACTCACTTCTCTGTAGGTTATGAAACACTGGCGGTAAAGACAATGGAATTAACTGAATCAGCACACTAATTTCTAACACACACAAACACACACACACACACACACACACGCATAAATTAGTGAACTTACCTCTCACTATTAGAACCTCTCAGCGAACACACTACACCACATCCAACATCTATTTAAATCTATCCTGTTTGTTCGTCCATGTGGCACTCCGAGACTCCGATGACCACCAGGGGGCGGTGCCGAGCTGTACATTTATTATATTGACTGGCTTGAACGTTCGACTGACGTTTATCTGTCGTGTTACGTCAGTTCTTGCGCTCTATACATGTTGTGTCACTGGATAAACTATCCGGTGCCACTTACATGCAGTTTCAGGGATGATCCAGTAGGGGGTGCAGTATGTGTGTGTATATATAAAACAGTATTTCACCTTCTCGGAGTGGAGAAGCTTGTGAGACGTGCTCGAGTAACAGTTCACAAAGAGTTACTGCAAGCAAGACTTGTAGATTTTACTGTTCTAATCGCTTTTACTCACATTTTATTACATTTACGTTTCACGGAAAATGTTTACGTTGTGCCGTGTGACATTAAATCTCCTGTTCGAGTTTGAGGAATCGTCAGAATCTGATCGGAGCGCGGGGATCCACAGACCCGAGGTATAACATCGTCCTCTTATGATTGGTCCAAAGCTGTGGAGTGTAACTCGGTGACATCACTAAATCTGTCAGAGTTTTAACGTATGG
>JAOVVA010000016.1:15617966-15632213 GCA_028565275.1 Leiocassis micropogon
GGGTTTCCTCCGGGTACTCTGGTTTCCTCCCACAGTCCAAAGACATGCAGATTAGGTTAACTGGCGTTCCCAAATTGCCTGTAGTGTGTGAATGAGCATGTCAGTATGTGTTTGTGTGCCCTGTGATGGATTGGCACCCTGCCCTAGGTTGCCCGGGATACTGTAGGTTTCAGGCCCCCGTGACCCTGCATACTGGATAAAGTGATATAGACGATGAGCGGGTGAGTGTATTTACTACAAATTTAACTCATCACTTTCACTACACTAGCTGTATGGCTGACTGGATCTAGCTGAACTGTCGAATGTATTTTTGCATGGAACAAGGGTTGTAGAATTTGGCCCTGAACATCCAAGACCCATTGTAATGTCCTTATATGCACCTCAATTTTGATTTAAGACAGACAAAACCCTGAGCTATCCCTTTCTGTACAATTTATTCGGATGTAATAAAAAGAAACAGTGAGGTGAAAGGACAAGAACAAGGGAACATTAGAGAACATTAGAGTTTGGGTGTGAGGCTGCTAAGACTGAGCTTTAACCCTTAAAACTCAAGCGGCCACACAGCACAGCAACAGAACACAGGTCAATGACGATTAAAATATATATATATATATATATATATGGGCTCATATGGAAGCCTTGTGTTATGAGTTAAAATTAACTTCAAACTGTATCTTTGGGTTTTTGGGTTACTTTGATAAAGGGCAAATTTTTACCTCTATCGGAATATGAGAATGACGTCACAAAAATGTAGAACTCAAACTCAAAATGAGCATCTTATTATTATTATTATTATTATTATGGTCACAGCAGAAAACACATAATCATGTGTATCTGTGCTATTTCTTTGCCTATGTGACCTATTTAAAAAAATTCTCAGTCATATGTAGTTTATATATAGCTGGTTAAAACTAACTTCATCATAATGCCTATTTTGTGCTGAAAAATATATTGGAAGCCCTACTGTATATACAGTATGTTCATAAAAAACAGCTAAACAGATAATGACTAAAATGCTTTGTGCTTTGCTACAGCAGAAATATTTGTATTTCAATTATATATATATCTTAGAAATTTAAGCTCTTTAAACCCTGTGATTTGAATTAGCATGCTGAATTTATTTATTTCTTTTCCCCTCTGTGAGTATCGTTACAGGAAGCGTCATGCTGGTTATTCTCTCTAGAGGACGCATCCCTGAACGAGTCCATCAGGAGTGTCAATAACTGTAGTGCTGACTGCGAGACTATGCAGTATACATATACAGTAAATGAGTGCGCTTGTATATACAAGACCAAAAAGGATAATGGATGGCAAAGGAACCTTTCATGGCATGAACATTTATGCTTTTAGAGTAATCCTTAGGCCTCCCCCGAGTTCCAAAAGCACTCTATCTACTGTGTGAGTGTGAGTGTGTGTGTGCGACCCCTTACTACTCCTCTCGTGTTACGCTACAGATTGCATTACGCACTACTCTGAAGAGCTGGAATATGGAGATTATTATATCTAATAAGTGAGTGAGTGAGCTCATGACCTCATCCTGACCTGTCAACATGTCTGTAAACCCTCATTCCACTCTCTAGTTGACAAGAATCTAGCACGCCCAGCGGCCCGATGAGCCGTCCTGGGTGAGTCCAGATATGTTTGTGATATGATCCGGATATGGAAATGGGATGTGAATCGTGTCACAGTTATCGCTGGGACATTTTTAGAGGCTGGACTTTGTTGGATGATGTAACTCTGGAAGTGAATCCTCTGGGAAAAGGATCAGCTGTGTATTCCTTTATTATACTCTTCTACATACAGTATAAGACCTGTACAGATTTTTAGGTAACACTCTTACTATAATGTTACTGTATATACTACAATCTATGTTACTTTATTATCATTATAGTTACTGTGATATTGACTGTATATGAGCTACATTATGATGCGCTCACATCAGGTTCTAATTCAATTCATAAGTGTATCAGTTATACACGCACACTGATTACAAGTACGAGTGTGAGTCAGACATGATCTGTACTCTGGCTGTAGAATTTATTTCACTCAACTTTTGTAAAGACAAATACGTCATTTTTTCGATATAATCTCCTTGCTTTTCAAAATCTGTCAACAAGCTTTTGTCTAAAGAAAAAAAAGATTAGGCTGGGCCCCCGAGTTGCACAGTGCTAAAGTGCTGGATAAGATGTAATGCAAATGTATTACACGCTAAAGCCGTCTTTATTGCACTTTGTGACTTATCAGCATGAAAGATTGTATAGAGTGTTGATTTAAATAATGGCACACAGGAGGGAGTGCTGTTGTACTGAATATCAGCATGTACAGTATACGATAGAGACAAAGTGTTGTTTAAGATGACATAACATTGTCAGGTGTGTTTTCTTGCTGAAAGTGCTTCTGGGTAGGCAGATGCTCTCCCCCATGCAACACCTGTGACACGGAACGATACATATTAAAGTCAAACATCCCAGTGCTGTTGTGTTCTATTATCACCACTCGTGGAATGTCTCTCGTCCAATCAGATCGCTCGGCCGGAACTAGCGTTTGTGTAATACGTACTGTATCACCAATACTAAATAAAACCAACAAGATGTTTATTTGGCAAATAAAAGCTGAAATAATCATAACAGTTCCTTAAATTATATAAAAAAATGTGCATAGATTTCTCTTTAATTAAGGCAAATAAAACTGTAAGGTTAGACTGTTATTGCAAAGAATGTTTTTTTTTTTACCTTCTCTTGATAATTCACTAGTATTTTTATAACAAAAATAGTAATAATATGTACAGTGTATGCAAACATAACAAATACAGTCACAGGTCAGCACTGAAAGCGTTACCCAGTTTTGTTTTCGTTATTATTCCTATTGTCTTTTTTTCGCTGTCCTGCAGTCTAGCACTGCTGGCAAACAAGTCCGTCATTTTCCTCACAGCAGGCCGTGATGTTCAACACCCATCCAGAGAGCCCGTCCAGCTGTGAACCCATGTGTAAAACACACACATACAGCTCCAGTTTTCTTTTCCAGCGCCATCCAATCACCTCATATCACTCATTATGCTTTTTCCCCCTCTCTCTCATTCTATATCTCCCCAGAGTTCACTCTGTTTTCTTTCCTCTAATCGCATGACCTCAGACGAGCTGGACTCAGATGAACTAGCTGCACGTACTGTATACACTTCACTCCGAAAGTATTGGAACAGCAAAGCCAATTATTACAATTTTGCTATACCATGAAGACACATTTTGAGTTTGAGATCAAAAGATGAATTTGGGACGATAGATAATCATTTCAGCTTTCAGCAGCTGAGACTATCTGGTGGAACTGTGGCTTAGTGGTTCGCACCTCCAGTGTCCAGGTTCGATTCTCACCTCTGGTTTGTGTGCGTGGAGTTTGCATGTTCTCCCCGCACATGGTGGGTTTCCTCCGGGTACTCCGGTTTCCTCCCCCAGTCCAGAGACATGCAGATTAGCTTAACTGGCGTTCACAAATTGCCCGGAATGTGTGTGAGACGCCATGACCATCATCTTTGACCAAATGGATGTTTGTTCTCCTTCAGTCTCAGTCTTCAGGAGGTGAACTGCATGTTCAGGTGGGTTAAGGTCTGGTGACTAACCTGGTCAGTCTAAAGCCTTCCACTTTCTTCCCGATGATGAAATCCTATCCAGATCTTTCGTCTCGGGTTCATGTTTGGATCCCGAACCCAAATGTCGTCTATGTCAGTCTGTTTTACCGTTCCAATACTTTTGGACTTGCATACATGTCTGTATTTGTCTGTCTCTGGTACAGTTATCACAAAGTACCTGACAGTGATGTGACATTAACGATAAGACCGATAAGCCTGCCATGTATTCTTTGTAAAATGGCTTTTCCTTTAGACCGTATCACATCTATGTCAACCTGGTTGTGGTAAGGTTCCAGACTTCCTGGTGTCATCATATTTATGGTCCCAAAATCTCTCTCTCTCACACACACACACACACACACACACACACAGCGAGGATGATACATGATTACAGGCTCGTCCCTCAAACTCAAGGTCCAATTCACTAACTCAGATTTGAAACGAAAGTGTGATATAATTGTGTTTTATCGCCTCCATTGCAAGCTATGTCTAATATACCTTTTAGATAAATCTGTTCCTGGCCTACGTGGTGTGAATATCAGGGTGTGTTCTGAATAACAGAGCTGGGTGGATCGGTCCTGAATGGAAGAGGAACAGCCGCAGTGCTGGTGGTATTGGAATTGGAAAGCACCCGAATACTCGACTGCTTGAGTCATTGGTCCTGTGGCCCAGTGGGCTGGAATGCCTTTCAGTCTGGATACAATTAAAACCAGAAATACGAGAATGCATTCCTACTCCTCCAGCCAACCACCATGGGGGGCAGTGCTCTGTAGACCTCAGCAGCGCTGGTGTGTGTGTGTGTGTGTGTGTGTGTGTGTGTGTGAGAGAGAGAGAGAGAGGGAGAGAGAGAGAGAGAGAGCACTCTTGGAGCTAAATTTCTGCACAAAGAAGCGGTATCGGATTACCTCATGATCCATCACTTTACTCAGAAAGGCATCAGATCCCATTTGAATCTGAAGTGCAGATCAGCAAACTGAGTCAGTTTTACACTTACTGCAGCATTGCGTCTAAAACCATAATTCCTGAATGAATATATATATTTATATACATTATACTGTGCTATGTGACATTTTTGCATGCTGGAATGTGTCCCAGGGTGATACAGTACTGAGTTTGCCCTGAGGGGGGCGTAAGCTTCAGGCTGGATGTCGAACATGTGCACTTAACTCAGTCTCAAGTTTTAAAAGGGTAGGAGAAATCTCTCTCTCTTTCGCACACACAAAATATATAACATTATATTGTATTTTGTTAGTATAAAACAGTTTCATGAAACTATTCCAGAAAAATTCTCAAACATGTAAAATATGTTGGTTTATCCTTACAGCTGCTTTTATTCACCCTAATGAGTCATGAAGCATCAGACAGCTGTTCATTTTCTATCTACAAGCACAACTCGACAACGGACAACACGACAAAATGGGACATTTTCTCAACTTTGTGGAATTTAAATATGATGCCGTGAAAGAGCAAATGATTGACTCGACTTATTCTTTAGACCACTCATATGTTGGGTACAGTATAAAATGTTTTTATTTTTCATTTATTTTATTTTTTTTGTTTTTTTTTCACTATATTAAATATTACAATATACTTTAGATCCATTTAAAAAAAAAAAAAAAAAGTTCATGCCGTAGGCTGTTTAGCATTTTGCCTTCTACCCTTTCTCGTCTTTATCTTTAAATGACACATGAACCTAAGGTCACGTTTTGATGTTGTTTTGCAGGGCGTGGCCCAGAGTGTGTGACTCTTGTGATGGCATCATTACCTGAATTTTTCAGCCCTAAAGCTTGAATGTCACTTTCTAGACTTTAAGACTAAGTGATAGACAGCTGTAAACAAGATAATGATAAGCGCGCACGAAAAACAACCAACCATCTCCAATCCATGAACTTTATTAATGCTAAATTAGAGAGACCGCAAACCTGATAATATGAAAAAACTCAAACTGTTCTGCACGAAAACTTAATTCTCTTGCGCCTCCAGACAGTGTTACAAATCACAAGCAGGATTTCTGTCTTGTTATTCTCATCAAGGAAGTCCCCACACAGAGTATTACCTGTAGGGGACAGGGATAGGATGCGTCCACGTACCATCCGGCACATCGAGCGATAGATACTCCCCACCCTAGAGATATATGATATAGTAACAGTTACTTCAGGGGAACCAGTTGCCAGCGGGTTGGAACGCCCAATTGTCATTCACACACTATAGGCAATTTAGGAACGCCAATTAGTCTAACTATGTCTTTGGACAGAACCTGGAGGAAACCCACCGAGCACAAAGAGAACATCCAAACTCCATGTACGAATCTGAGGTGCAAGGTGACAGTGCTGACCACTAAGCCACTGTGCCACCTTCATTACCTGTAGGGGTGCCAATAATTTTTAATTTACCATTTATGCACTACTTGAGAAAATACAGTGTTCAAAAGAAAGCTATTAGTGTGTGCACATCTAGAATACCACACATTGCATTTATTTTTTATTTTATTAATTGCGTTTTGGAAATTTTGGATTAGCACTGATTAGCTTAGCACTGATTCGCTTATACAATTTGGCACTGATACACTTATACGCTGATACAGTTTAGAGACACTACTGTTCCTTAAAGCTAGTAAAACCAAGGTAAAACACAAAAGATGCTGTACATTCAGAGGAACATATGTATAAGACAATTTTAAATATGGGAAATTACAGAACTTAACAAAACTACAGATGTTAAAATAGCAAAATCTCAGCTAACTAGCCTGATTTCTGGGCAGCATTAGCACACTTTCAAAATATAAATGGATCACTTTTTACAATTCTTGCTAACCTTTAGCTACTTACTGTTTTAATTAATACTAGAGGTTTAGCCGCGGTTCCACCTGCGAGTGGCGTGTACGGTCGACACTCCGCGCTGCTCCAATGTTTTAGCAGCCCTTAGCCTACTGCTGTCTGTCATATGCGCCGTCACTGTAGACACTCTGAAGTTTGATCTGGGGTTTCAGTACCTATAAGCTCGGCCCAACGTACCTGTTTCTCCCGTAGACGTCAATGCCTACTGTTACATTCGGGGAGGAACGGCTGTGACACGCCCACAATGTGACATAAAAGTTAATGAACACGCTGCCGACTGTTGCATCTTAAGGAACACTTACAGTACACGGGCCAAACTGAATTTTTGTTTTATATATACATAATAGAGAGAGAGAGAGAGATAGATATGTAACATTTATTTGTGTCCATAGATTCTTGTTTTTAACTAGCTAGCATGATCCAAGCTCAAATCTTAGCATAGCATTCAATAACATTCGATAGTTTCGCTAAAATTCGATGTGTGATAATCTTCAGTATGTTTCCATCATTGTGCCTTTTGCTAACTTTGAATCAACACCTAAGTGTCCCATCTTGGTTTGTATGCCACTAAAAACAGAAAATGTGTGTTTGCTGTTCTTTCATTTGACGGAATCTTTCACTGGAATTCAAACATTATGAACGTACCACTGGTCTTCTTTTCTCTTTTCTGCTATTCCTGGAAACAGCATTAAAACACACTTTATTATGCATGGTCCTGTGATGCATAGAAATTCACAAATTTATTGTACAGAATAAAAAAACCTCCATTGTGACTCTTTTTTTTTGCAGACTTTCTGACAGACGAGCCTCGTTTCACAGCCTTTCACTTCCCACTATAAAGGCGGCGAAGTGTAATACATATAAGCAGTAGCTCATCAATAAAACACACAAGATCTGGAGTTGGTTCTCATAGATGTAATTTGATCCAGAGGCGGTTTGATAGTTAATGACTTTTTTTGACTCAGCTCTCAGAACATCTGACACTTTTTAATGCTGCTTTCTTGTTTTAAAGCCTACTGAAGTGCTTGCTCCATTGCACGCACAGGACACTGGGTTCAATCATCATAAACTCACACCAGTCAGGCGGGTTTTGGCTACAGAGGCACCAGTAATGAGGTAAAGGCCACTAAGCCAGACTGAGTAATAAATCGACATCATGTCATCCCATTTTCCAGCCCACGCCTGTTATACACAACTCACTCCTCGATACAGGCATGTGCCAGCTTCCAAACTACCGACATGATATCCGGAGGGCAGCAGCTGACCCGCGCCATCATTTTTTTTCAGGAGACCCAAATATGTCATCCATGAGGAGAATGAGCAGCAAATGAGGAACAAATGTTGTCTAAAGAGGATCAAACCAAGGGCACATCTTTCCTCGTTCTCTTCTCATAACTCTGCAAACAGGAGTGTGATGGAACAGCCACCAGCTCATGCTTTACATGTCATCCTATATAATGCAGTGGCTTTTACAATGTGTGGTTTTTTTTCTCTTATTATAATGGTTTTAACAAAAGTTGGAACAAACTGTCAGTGTTGAATAAAGTGTCGCCACCTGTTCCGGATTTCCCAGGACTGCATTTTTTCAACAATCTGTCCAGGAAAACATAACACATTTCCAATAAAACCTATTATTCTGCTTTTAATATTTAATATACAGCTATATTTTATAAATCTACTCGGTCAAAACATGGTATTGGTGCCAAAAAATGTCTCCCCTGGGTGAAAAAGTGAATTTTCATATAAGAGATGGACACCATTTTTCATAATACTTAATGCTTCTTATCTCCTGATCCATGCTTCTTTTTTTGTAAATATGCTACACATTTATATTTTTATTAGATAAAAAGAAACATTTGCTAAATACAATTCCATGCCCTTTTATGTCCGTAGTGTCAGTTACTTTTTTGAATTCAAATCTTTCAGTGATCTTAACTGTCATTCAGATGAAACTTGGCCAAATTAGATTTCACATGAAAAAGCGTATTATTCAAAAAGGCAATGAAATTGCAAGATGAATTTGACATGGTTACGGACACTACAGATTTTTTGCTTTTTAAGCTTTTACCAAAAAAGAATTTAAGCAACGATTTTAAAGATCATATGCTTCTAGAAGCTTACACCAATTTTAGTATCAATATTTGAAAAAATATGAATCATTTGCAGTTTAAATGAATATTGTTTGAAGCGAGACAGTATAACACTAAAAATCGCCAAGCGAGATTGGATTGGTCACTTCCATGTTGCATAAACTTCAGAAGTAGCTTCTTTGTCCACACACATTTTTTCTATTATATGTATAACATTAAAGATAAATATCAGCACCAGTACTGTGTTTTGGCTGACTGTATGTTGCATAACTATCATACAAGCAACCCAGCAACCCATGACTTGTTGTCTTGACAATAAACACAAACAAATGCCCCAATTCTCAAAAAAAATGATCAGTTGCTCATGTTCAGTTTTATTGTAAGTAAAAAGTGTTACTTTTGAGAAAAGCAATTGATTTTCTGCCTTCAAATCTACAACAAAGGCAAACAAGCTGCTCAACAAAATGTTACACCAATCTATATCTCTCAAAAAAATGGCGCACTAGAAAAATCTTTGCCCTAACATCAGGAGTTGATTGGTTCGAATCCTGTTGAAGTCATCGAGAGCCAATAAGGCTGGCTTCATGTGTCTTGGAGGAAGCCACATGTCTGGTGTTAGGCTTCACCTGCTGTTGTATGATAGTGGAGAGCTTGCTGGTAGATCGAGGAGGAGGAGAAGAAAAGGCTATTATATACTCAGTAAAACTCAATAAACCTCAATTTATGGGACCAAGTGAGTACAAACCACACACATGATGGCATGCATATAAAGATGTCCAGTCCAATTATCATCCCAAAATATCTGTCCATGATTAAAAAAAAAACAACCTATTGTGATCACCACCGCAACCCATCAGGCATTGCTTTTGGATGAGGCATCTTAGCATGCGATATCGCTCCGGGGCTTTCCTGTCTTTCATGGAGAAGCCCCCCGCTGGTTTCTCCGCCTACTGCACACTGCCTTTCCTTCCTTCCACTTTTTCTGAGAGAGGTCAAGAGACGCACTCTGTCCCTAGAGCCCAGCAATGGACCATAGTATAGTTGGCGAACTCACTTCAGGAAACTCCTGAACCACTAGAGAGTTAGAGAGTTAAAAAAAAAGGGAGGGCAGGAGCGAGAAACAGCAGCGTGCCAACCACCCGAACCTGAGCAAGACAGGATACAAAGAGAGGTGTGTACAGTATGTGCCAGATAGAGTGTTCAGTCAAGCAAGTGTCTTGTTGAAAGACAAGAAATGCCATACATGCCTAGAGTTTATATATGTCCTAAGCTATAGTATGCTTACTATCAGGGTGGAGTTAGCGTGCTCAAGTTTTTACAAAAGGGGCTATTGTGTCAAAATTTACTGCAAAATTTGACACTCGTTTAGATTTTACTGAATGTCTAAGTATAAGGGCAAAACAGTTGAATGAGCAAAAAAAATCATAGTGTAAGGGATTTATTGTACATTTTAAAACTGAAAATGACCATGCAAGGATTAAAAAGAATGTTTTTTGCAAGTACAAATCGAGAATTTCAATAAAAACTTGATTAAAGGACAAATCTAATGAAACCAAAGCTATAAAGGTGACATTCTGAATATAATTTCTCACAAAAAAAAAAAATCCCAAATCACACCATCATACAAAACAGTCTCAATTAGAGGTGAGGGTCGAGGTCTAGCTCTGAGATCATCACCGAGATGTGAAGGATGTACCGCTGCTGTGACCTTGCGTTCAACTCTGTTCGGCTAGAGATGTTTCAAAGTCACAGATAACCTTAAATCAACATCGGGCAGAGAAGCGAGACGTGTCGCAGTCGCAGTCACACATGTCCATGGCTCAAAGTTTCAGTTTCCTTTCAGCTGTTACTTTTTAACCGGCTTACCGAGGCCTGCTGTTTTCTCAGCCTGGTGTAACATGTTGCGTGGACGTGCTGCGAGCTCCTGCACATGAGCTCTCCCTATCTTTCATGTTCTTTCTTTCCGGTGGAATGTTCTCTCCGCAGGTCAGAAATACGCGTGTGACATATTTCACTTTGTCCCATCCTGACCTCTGCACCTGACCTTTAACTCTGTCCAAAAATTCATGCTGGACCATGTTTCTGCTGTCTTTTAGCCTGAAACACTTTGTGGGTGTAAATCAATTGAGACGGACAAGCATAGAGTCGGTCGGCTCGGTTAAAAACGTCACTTTAACCAGGAAAAAGGTGGGGTGTTGGACAGCAGACATTCGGAGCTCCTGGTGTGACTATGTCTGTGTTCGGACTTCCCCTGAACACTCACACACTCTACAGTAAAAGATAAAATAGATTTTCCAACCCTGTATAAATCACATCACATCACATGCCGAGCCTTACACTATATCATATTTCAGAAGACCTGCTGTAAAATGGTGAAAGAAAAAAAAATCTGGAAGTATAATTGTCTGAGGATAGATACATAGAAGGTTTCCACAAATGTCATTGTATTTGTCTGGAAAAGCCTTTGACAAAGTAAAAATTATACTAAAAAAATATGGCCCTACTAATGTAAAAAAAACAAAAAAATGTCCATCTTTTTCAAGTCATGTCTGTTAATTGTGTGCTCATTTCTGATGATTATCATGAATACCAAAAGCAGTCAGCCAAATTACTTAGAAGAGATGATTTTGCACAGGAAATTATTTTTCCTTGGAAAAAAGCTGGCACCTCCACGGTCGAGGGGTTGATTCCCGCCTCGGGGTCTGTGTGCATGGAGTTTGCATGTTCTCCCCGTGCTTGGTGGGTTTCCCCCAGGTACACTGGTTTCCTTCCACAGTCCAAAGACATGAAGATTAGGAGGATCATTGGTGTTCCCAAATTCCCTGTAGTGTGAGAGTGGTTGTATGCCCTGTGATAGGTTGGCACCCCGTCCAGAGTGTACCCCACCTAGTGCCCTGAGTTCCCGGGATATGCTCCAGGTTTCCTGTGACGCCCTACAGGATAAGTGGTACAGAGAATGAGTGAGTGAGTGAGTGAGTGAGTGAGTGGGAGTAATATGTGGTGTGTTTGAGTTCATATTTGTCATGATAGGTCAGAATATGACTAGCCCTGGGTCTGTGGGCGCTCTGTGTTAGTGGTTGCATTGGCGTCTTCCCAATTCTGACCAAACCAAAAAAAAAAAGTGTTAGCTCACTGCTGGAACTCGCTTTTTAAACCGAACTGGATGTTAATGTAAAGTGTTTATTCATGGTTTTTCAATAATGGTAATTTTCATAAGCTTGATTCTACAAGTAGACGTGATGGTGCATTTAGATTTTAGGGACGATTTTGATTTTGTTAAACAGAAATAGGACTATAAATGCATGACTACAAAGCACAATATTAATGTATAGTATCTCTCACTCATCGTCTATACTGCTTTATCCTGGGTACAGAGTCGCGCACGGCCTGGAGCCTATCCCAGGAAACGAGGCGGGGTACACCCTGGACGGGGTGCCAATCCATCTCAGGACACACACACACACACATGTTCATTCACACACTGCTGGCAACACCAATTAGCCTAATCTGCATGTCTTTGAAATGTGGGAGGAAACCAGAGTACCCGGAGGAAACCCACCAAGCACAGGGAGAACATGCAAACTCCATGCACACAGTCCCCAAGGTGGGAACTGAGCCCAGACCCTGGAGGTGCAAGGCGACAGTGCTAACTACTAAGCCACCATGCCGCCTTGTACAGCATCAATCTTTATTTAAAACAAACAAAAAAAAAAACAGATAAGAAAATGTGTAGAAAACAGCCCTGGATAATCAAAATGCTGCTGAATTTAAAGGGCATCCTAATCCTGGTGCCGTTCAGGACTTGACCTATACCTCCAGGATTAGTTTATTTCTAAGCACCTGGCACTGAGATGCGTTTCTAATGTCCAGCTCAACTCAGATGGAAACTGTTACGCATTTACCAACAAAGACTTAACAACACTAAAAAGGGCAGTGTAATAAAAAAATGCCTGGTGGCTTAGTTGTTAGCACTGTGGTCTTGCACCTCCAGGGTCCAGGTTTGATTCCCTCCTCAAGGTCTGTGTGCGTGGAGTTTGCATGTTCTCTCTGTGCTTGGTTGGTTTCCTCTGGGTACTCCGGTTTCCTCCTACAGTCCAAAGACATAATTGCACGTTGTGTCTGAATAAGCATGTGAGTGTGTGTGTGTCTGTCGAGGGTGTACCCCGCCTTGTGCCCTAAGTCTCCTGGGATAGGCTCCAGGCCCCCCTGTATACAGGACAAAGCAGTATAGATGACTGAGTGAGTGAGAGAGTGAGAGAAGTGACAGACCTCCCAGCATTTGTCAGAGGGTGTACTGTAAGTGTGCAACTACTTTTGCATGAAGACTTCATGGATAGTATCAATATAAAGACTGAATTACAAATTGATTATAATCAGTATAATTATACGGTATGTGAATTTCAAATGTGCAATCGCATATCGTTAGGCGTGAGTGTTTCTGATTTTAGATGGTTTTTGGCAATACCTAAAAATTCTGTTTTAGATGGACGGATACAAATTTAGCATCATAATAATAACATTTTTGCTTTGAATTCAAACTTCTAATTTGACCCGATGGACCCTGTATAGAAGATAAAGCGGTATAGACGATGAGTGAGTGAATGAGTTCAGTCAGAGTTTTGGGGTTTTGTTTGGATGAGAGAGCTAAACCCTGGTTAACAGAACTGTGTTTTTCATCATCTGTAAAATGAATAAAACACACACACACACACACACACACACACACACTTTATTGTGCAGAGGCCCTGCGCTGGACATCATGTTCCCTTAGCTGACCTCGGCTGAATCGTTTCTCAGACACTGGGATAAATTGTAAAAGCGCAGAGGCCCGATCCTGCTTATCCTGCCTCTGTAAATCTAATGATCTCAAACCCAAGTGTGTATAACATCCCTGGCCAGAAATAAAACAGAAATATGGTCTAATTTCATTAAGCTAGATGTAGGTATGCTGAGGAAGATTACTAACAGCTGTGGGGAGAATACTCTTACATTCCCCAGACCAAAAAAAGAAAAGAAAAAGAAAAGATCTAACACTCCTGCAGAGAATTTGAGTCCATCTGACCCATAGATCGTCTGGAAAATAACTTAAGAGACATATTTTACTGCTTATCTCACACTGGTTGAGAATTCTTCCCTCCGTTGCATTTCATGGTTCCCTTATTGAAGGTGGATAAATAAATGTTAACGCTTCGTTGATACAGATGTTTTAGGAGCGTTTGGCTCTTCTACTGTTCAGATTGTTCTACTGCAGACTGGGAGTAATTAGGTTTATTAGCACGATGCGAGTGGTCACGGTTTCCTTTGATTTAAAATGTAGATTATGCTGTTAGAGGATTCAGAATTCAAAAAAAAACCCTGACAACAAAAACAAAGGCCTCATGCTCACTCGGTGAACACAATAGCAGCTGTGGTCACATGTCGTGGAGTCGCCATGGTGACAAAACACAGGATTACTATCATTAGAGCACGGCCGTTAAACGTTCTTTAAGGCTAATGAACCAAATTGCTAATTACCGCCCTGATTACCGCTGATGTTCAGTATTTCACACTTATCCAAAATGTAAGGCTTTGTCTATCAGGCTTCCATTGGCTTAGTATTGTACCTTCATAAATGAGATTAGATAGATAGATGAATAGATAGATAGATAGACGGATAGATAGATAGACGGATGGATAGATAGATAGATAGATAGATAGA
>JAOVVA010000016.1:15638508-15666237 GCA_028565275.1 Leiocassis micropogon
TCGGCCTGCCTGGGTGGAAATGGAGATAAAGTCAGTCAAAAACCTCTCTGTCTCTGCACTCCTTGGATCTGCACTCCAAGTATAAAAAGAAAAAGACTTAGTGGTATTATAACAAAGCAGAAGCGATTGGAAACGACAGTGACTCAGCCACAGAGTGTTAGGCCAAGTAAAATCACAGAGCGGGGTCAGCGGATGCTGAGACTCATAGTGCACAGAGGTCGCCAACGATCTGCAGAGCCAATAGCTACAGACCTCCAAACGTCATGTGGCCTTCAGATTAGCTCAAGAACAGTGCGTAGAGAGCTTCATGGAATGGGTTTCCCTGGCCGAGCAGCTGCATCCACGCCTTATATCACTATGCAAAGCATCGGATGCAGTGGTGTAAAGCACACCACTACTGGATTCTAAAGCAGTGGAGACGTTAAGTTAAGTTAAGTTAGGCCTTTATTGGTCAAGTAGACATTACTGCACAATGAAATTATTTCTTTAACAATGGCAACCTGGTGGATCTGGTGCTTTACCCACAGACCTTCCGATCAGTAACTTGGTGCCTTAGCCCTCTGATCCACCACAGCCCGCGTCTGACGTGTTCTCTGGAATGACGAATCACACTTCTCTGTCTAGCAAGACAAAAAGGTTTTGGTTGCCAGGAGAACAATTCTTGCCTGACTGCATTGTGCCAAGTATAACGTTTGGTGGAGGAGGGATTATGATGTGGGGTTTTTTTTTTCAGGAGTTGGGCTTGGCCCTTTAGTTCCAGTGAAAGGAACTCCTAATGCTTCAGCATACCAAGACATTTTGAAAAATTTGTGGACGGCCCTTTCCTGTTCCAACTGCACACCAGTGCACAAAGCAAAGTCCATAAAAACATGGATGAGCGAGTTCGGTGTGGAAGAACTTGACTGGCCTGCACAGAGTCCTGACCTCAACCTGATAGAACACCTTTGGGATGAATTAGAGCGGAGACTGTGAGCCAGGCCTTCTCGCCCAACATCAGTGTCTGACCTCACAAATGCCCCCCTGGAAGACAGGTCAAGAATTACCATAAGCACACTCCTAAACCTTGTGGAAAGACTTCCCAAAAGATGTAAGTTCATGTACTGTACATGCAAAGGCAGATGAGCGAGTACTTTTTGCGATATTGTGTCATTTGGTATAATTGTACATGTCCTACAGTGTGATACATGGTTCTACCATGACCTGTAGTATGGAACTATGGAACATGCACCAGGATACTGTCAAAAATACAGCATGTTACACATGTTTATGTACCATAATGGTAATATTTATATATTAACATCTGCAGTGGACAAGTTGGACAAGTCTGCAGTGACAAGTTCTACACCAGGAGAACATGTAATTAAATGTTAATTCCTGGGTTGTTTAAGCAATACAAGCCACAAAGAGATAGTCACATGACCAAACAGCCCTCCATTACTATTGTATCATCTTCAATACATAATTATGTTACTTCATAATATGCTCCTGAAAGTAAGACTATTAAAATACCCAGCTCAGTACAACACTTTAATAGATGATTGGTTTGTAAATTCAGCTTAATTTGTGGTTGCAGCGATATCACCTCAGAAGAACATCTTCCTTTATGACATTACCATTTATAATTACTAGTAATGACACTTGCCTTGCAGGACTGGTATTACTGGAAGGATGGATAATCTCTCAAGGGGAGAGGTGCTGGTTCCCAGTTCAGGATGTTCTGGCCCCCATCCTTATCAGATAACCCCCCGGCCTCCTCCTCAACCACCTACATTTCTATTTATGACATTTGTCAGACGTCCTTACTCAGAGCCACTTACAGAAGGGCTTTGTAGTCATTATCTAAAACATGTTCTCATTGCTAGTTCAATAGGTCAGGGACTAATAGTGCGTACAAGACAAGAATTCTTTTAAATAATAGCAAAGTGCTCATTTAAATACTCGGAGAAAAGGTAGGAGTTTAGTCTTTGTTAAATGAAACATATTCACTCTGCTGTTTAGACAGTTACAGTAGGGGAAGTATATACTACCACCTGGGTGCCAGGACAGAAAAAATGCCTTGACGCATGTCTTCCCTGTACCCTAAGAGATGGTGAGTCAATTTAAGCTGTGTTGGAGGCTCGTAGAGAACACGGTGCAGAACAAGGAGTAAAATGAGGAGCTTTAAATGAGTTTGGCACTTGTTTGATTTAGCTTTTCAAACAAAGCCGGTGGAGAAAGTGTGACAACTCTTAGAAATCCTGACATGGTGATGGATCTCCAGCTTTACACTAATTTAGTTTTGGCTGACGAGCTGCCATTTGTGATAACTCAACATATCTGTTAGACAAGATATCTGTCAGAGGTCTGCAGAAACAAGAGCATCTCAGGGAGGGAAAGAGAGGATGAGTTGAATGTCATCAGTCTTGCAGTAGCATTGAAACATATTTGACCTTGCAGAGAGAGCAGGTAACAGAGGTTAAGGTTGAACAGATAATGGCCCAGTACTGAGCCTTGTTGGACACCAGAGGAGAGTCAAGTGAGAGGCTGATAGGAGGGCTTTAGCAGCAAGAAATTGCAGTGCCACAAGTTGTCACAAATTTCAAGACTCACACGAATGGACAGGGTAGTCTTAGGTCAGTTCATGTACTGTAGCAAGATGTCCCAGAATCCCGCTCCAAGAGAGTTAGCTCTTTAGGTGGAGGTTTCCATCAAAAACTATATTTCACATGTTTCTCAGCTCAACACTGAACAAACCTTGTGCATAAACCAAATTCCTTGTTCATAATCACCAGATTTTGTCTAACTGTTCTAACACGTCATGCTTCTGGTTTACATAATGACATCCCATGAGAAATTACATACAATTACAATACTTGGTTCTACCTTGGTACACACTTTGGTACAATGGAACATGTACTGCAGTATGGTACTATAGAACTAAAGAAAATATGTTACCTTTCTATAGCATTGTACCATTGTATGCATGTAACATTGAATAAATACTATAGTGTATGATGAAACTCTTAATATTACATACAATAACCTGTATTGCAATTGCACCAATACACCATATATATTGCTGTACATGACATAATATTACCATTGTATCCAATGAAGTGCCTCAGTACACACCATGGTATTTAACAAAGTATGGTGGTACATTTATAGTGATACCATGAAGTGCTGTAGTACCTACCCTGATAATCTATGGTGCCTACCATAACAGGGTACTTTAGAAAATGCCTACATGGTCTAAAGTACCATGTTAATACTATGGTATATTATGGTACTATAGTATATCTTTGTAAAATCTGTTATACGGTAGGATTACTGAAATTCATGCATTCCATAGTGCATTGTTAATTTGACTTGAACTTTCCATGCCCTTGGATTTGCTTTTGTTTGATCATTTAAGACTATGCCTGCACTATATCTTGGAGGACTGGCTGGCCATTTTGGTTTGTCTGTCTCCATACATCTAAATCTGTCATAGCATGACAAATATGGTCTTAAGAATACTGATATTGTTCATTTGTACACATAAAATTGTACACTTAAAAAACAAATAATTAAAATAAATGCTAATAAACTGTTTTTCATAATCGTATGCTACTGGAAAGGCTAGAAAATGCATAACCCTTATTGAAGCATTGATTATATTGCTGAAATTGCATTTTTTGTTTTTTTTTGTCATACACTATATACTTTGGTAAGAAGAAACCAAAATTCACATCTGGTACAACAACGAACCTGCTTGTTGTGCATTCTAAGGAAAAAATAAAAAAGCATATATTGTTCTATTATACAGCAATCCTAAGAAGCACACACACACACAAGCACACAACAGAAGGTGATCCACAATGTAATTATGCATCCAATGACACAAAGGATCAAACAAGGCCATTTAAAGGTGAAGTTCAGGACCTTGGTGGCTCTTAAATGATCATGTTGAGCTCAAATTGACAGAGGGGCCTTTCAGAGGGACCGGCGTCTGGTTCAGGTATGTTAAACAAGCTTGTGTTTGTGTAGGCTGGGAGATTCTGCTGGGAAAAAAAATTAAACACCATGTCCAAAAAGGTTGAGACTGGATGTTGAAAATATCTTGGGTACACCGGGTGTTTTAATAGCGATAAATAGTTACTTAGGATTAAAAAAATGCAATTTCTTTTTTTTTAATCTCTAGAAGTTTAAACTGCGCAAAGTCTGGAAGCCTGGAAATGGCCGTGCATGCTTTCGTAGTGTGTCTTCAGTGTGGCAGCCTGTGATAGTCACTCATTCAGCGCCTCTCCAAGTCTCATAAAGAGCCTTTATGCTCTACTTCAGTGACTGACAAGTCAAAGGCTCGGTGGCATTGCAGCTGCAGCGATTGCAGGGTCATAACCTTTGTAACACACTGCTGCAAAAGCAACATGGAAGAAGAAATTTGACTGCATTAGAAATGAACTAAGGGAATGAAAAGAATGAATTCTTACTGCACAAGTAACCCATGTGGGGGTTATTTTCAGTGCGTTCCCTACAGGCATCGCGTATATACGTATTCACAATAGTCTCCGCCCAGCTCCTATAGGACATGTGATTTTAGAATAGCACAGCAAGTGCTCATTGGAGAGCAGAGTAATAGCACTGATTTCCGGCAGTGAAAGTGCTTTAAAGGGGAAGCCCCGGAGTCTGCTAACCCTGAGTGGGTTGTGGTAAAGCCCCGCTGAAATGTACCCATTAAACCAGAGGGTGTCTAGAAATTCCCCTGTTTGTTCAACAAATGTACAGAATGCAAAATGTATTGCAAATCAATAAGCACTGTGGCCATTGGATTGATCTTATACAAATATATCAGCTTATGTGCCTGTGGTGTAAAACAGTCAAATTACTACAGATATAAAACTGTATGATTTCATCATGAACGCTGATACTAGATTTGTTTTGATAAATTTAACATAAAAGTATAAATAATATTTTAAGCAGAAGAAATGCTAAGTAGAATTTCTGCATTGATGAATACAGTCATGGTATTAATAATTGCACATTTATAGACATATTATGTTGCTTCAGGGAGCGACTAAGTAACTTTTATAATTCTAAACATACAGGATTATTACATAATCAGGAACAATATCAGCTAACAAGCATCATCATCATGAATATTATTATAATTATGATTATTATTATTATTATTATTATTATTATTATTATTATTATTATTAAGGGCTAAGCAAAACTCAGTAGTAAAGGTCTACATGAAAAAAGAAATTTGTCCTTTTTCCTGTTTCATGAAATAAACCAGGGTTTTCCCCTCATTGTGACCTCATATAATAACAGCCCCTCCCCCGGGTTGTGACTCTGCTCTGGCTGTTTTCCTGAGGGGCGTGGCTCAGCAGTAGTTCATTTACATAGAGACTGAAACAGCGCATTTGGGGTAGGAGTGAAATAAAGCTTGAGATATAAAGAAATTCATTATTTGAGGGGTATTTCAGCTGGAGCATTAACACACACACAGACACACACACACACACACACGCGCACACACACTCTTTAAGGTAGCTCTGAGACCTGTGTTAACTTTTATAAGTTTGTTTAATCTTGTTTTCTTCTTCTTCTCTTCATTATTATTATTATTATTATTATTATTATTATTATTATTATTTACACAAACCAAGGGAAAATATACTGCATAAAGAAAGTGTTATCTAATGTGTTCTATGAGACTCTAATATAAAAAAATGTCTTGCTTAAAATTGTCTTTTTCTACTGGGTCATAATTTTGCTTCTTTTTATAAATAAATGTTTGAAATAATCATAATCAATCTGGCAATAAAAGAAGATCTTTTAAAATCAGTTAAAAATCTTGAAATATGTTTTATAATGTTAATGTTTAATAAATATTTGAGTAAATATATAAATTATATAAATTTATTAATGTCTAATAAATATGATTTGAGTTTGTGTTTGAGGGATTAATTCCCCCTTTGGGGTCTTTGTGTGTGGCGTATGCATGATGGGTTTTCCCTGGGTACTCAGGTTTCCTCCCACAGTCCGAAGACATACAGATTAGGCGTAGTTGGCGTTCTCAAATTGCCCGTTGTGTGTAAATTAGTGTATGTGGTTGTTCCGTGTGATGGATCGCCTCCCCTTCCCTGCCTAGTGCTGAAGTTCCCGGTATACAGTAGGTTCCATGCTAGTTCCCTAGACCCTGTACAAGATAAGAGGTATAGAAAATAAATGAATAAATGAATAATGACAATTAAAAAAAACATCCTTATTGTGTTTATGTAGGTCACTTTCATTTGCATACACACCTGTAGGCACTGGTCTGTAACTGTTTGCATGTTTAAGGTAGTGAAACAACAATGCAAACTTACATTAGCTCAGACTCGCCTCCTCCTCCTCCTCCTCCTCCTCCATCTCCATGGCTTTTGGATTTGTGTAAGAGATAATCCACATTATTCCTTATACAGTATGTGTAGGAGGGCCCTGAAGTGTAGAGGAAACCACATACCACTTTGTACTACAATGATCTATACATGAAATCATAGGCCCATATGAATCATGATTTATTTTAATTTTTTTTATTTTGACAAGAGGCCAAAAAAAAAAGGAGTCAGACAATCACACATGTCCTCTCCTTACTGCCCCCAGTGGTTCCTCAACTCTAAACGGTGTAGTGTTGCACATTTTCTACCCCCATCCCTGTAGCACGTAAAATAAATGCCCCCCCCACACACACACTCATAAAGTAATTCAATACTATAAACATACCACCATGTCAGATAAGCCTGTTGAAGTTCTTTGGCTTATTCTATTCTATTGTTTGTTTTTTTATTAACTTGCATGAAGCTTTTGTTTAGGTTGATGCTGAGATATTTCCTCATGTGTGGTTTTATTTTTATTTTTATATTGGAACTGTAGTATGGCAAGACAAAAGAAAAGGCTGGCACAGCGACTGAATTCGGAGAAAATTAAAACCTTTTCAACTATTTAAGATTAAGGTTAAAGGGCTGTAGTTTGCTAGAACGTATCAGAGTAATTCTATTTCATGTATATGCATGGACAGCCATTACCTCCTTTTTGTTTTTGTGTACAAATTTATCTATACATTTGCTTTCATTCTATATGCAAGTTATTTTAGAGTCATTTAGAGGTTTTAAACAGTAAGGGTGCTGTGCCATTAAAAGAGAAGACAAAAAAAAAAAAAAACGATACGTGAGCTAAACTATACTCCACACCATGCATGCTCATCACAGTACAGCAAACAGGAAGTTCAGTTTTTGCCTTCATTTGGGCAGGAAACTAAGCGTTCCCATACCTCAGGCAGAACACACACTGCAGGCATGATCTCTCAGTACACAATGAGTTGCTGAAAGATTGTGAGCTGCAGAAAGCCTGCTCGGTAAGATAAGATCCTACATATGTGCTCCATATGACGTGCTTTGGCTGTTGTTAGCAGAAATGTAAATGACTTGAGGCCCCACGTTTATGTCACCATGCCAACTAGACATGCTGGATTGTAGGAAAAAAAAAATGTATGAAGATATACGTCCATTCATAGCACAGATAACTGTTGAGTTCTTGAATCTGATTGGTCAGAAGGTTTTGAGTAATTTTACTACGACAGCAGCTCTGGCAGTAGTGCACGATGGTGAAGTCACAACTTTGGTAGTCTGGACCCATAACAAACAGATTTGTATACTGTATGTTGATATTTAACAAAATCCAAATGTATTCTTGTTTATAGGTTGCAAAATTTTCCATGGAAGGAGTCTCTAGTGCCAGCACTTACTTCAGTCTAGTGACAGTCAGTCAGTAAGTTTTTCGTCATATGGGAGGAGTTCATACTTTTTTTTAATACTTTTAAAATAGAGGGAGAAACAGATGCTGGTCAATGAATGATTGTTTATAGTTTTTATATTGTAAGCGATTACAGGAACTAACTGGTTTTGCAGACATTAGTATAAATGGATAAAGAGCAGGAAGTCACGTACTTTATTATATACAAAAAAATCATTAGAATTAGAAATTATTCTTGTGGTATGAAAGGGAATAAACACTTCAGGACTGCGATAGAAAAATAATTAACTTTGATAGAAAAATAATCAACTTTGGGGTTGTGACTCCATTTGACATTGGGTCACATCCCACCACACTGATTATTTTTCTACAACATCAAGCCCATATGTGTTTCATTCCTTCTTGAAAAAAACCACAAGTATCTATAACATGATGTGAAGGCATTTAACAGTGAATCATGCACTAGTAAAAATTGTCAACTTCCATCGTTGATGTATTTATAATGAGTATTTAGAATATAAAATATAAACCATAAAGATGTGTTTCACTAAGAAAAATGTCTTTCTTCTGTGTTACTATAGATTATAATTACATATTTTACATATGAACAGTTTGACAGCATCCATTTTTAAATCCATTTTTGCAGTTTTGAGATTGTCAGAGGACAATAGTTTGCAAAATGAGTAAAAGTACAAAAATGGTGCCTATCTCATTCTATACAGTATTTATAAAAATATAAAACTGTTCTGGTATATACAGTGCTGTACAAACGTCCTGAGCCTCCTCATTTCTTCATAAAGAAAGAAATGGAACAAACTGCAAAGTGCCTAAAGATACAATTAAAAAATTGGTTGTTTATGTAAGAACTTCAGCAGCGACCTCATTTCCCCTCTCGTCTGTTCCAACCACTCAGCATTCAGCATCACCTGATCATCTGTCATCATCTGCACCTGCTTCTCACTGGTTCATGCCTTAAGTTTTATGTTTTTTTTAATGCTTGAATGAGTCATAGGTCACTGTGTGGTTAAACAAATGAAAACATTCCTCTGAAACTGTCCAGGAACAGGGATTGGACTGAAAATGAGAGGCAAAATCTACCCAAAAATGAGAGCCGAATAAGTCATTCAGGACGTCTGGAGAAGTATTACCGAAGATGACATTTAAAAAAAACTCATCTGAACAAACAAATCTCTTTTTTTTCCTCCAAAAAGCATTTTTCTAAGAGTTTCTCTTCCCATTTTAGTTTCCTAGCTTTAGACTTCTTGAACAGAAATGACATTTAAACAAACATAAAAGAAGAACCTGACCTTTCTCAATGGACAATATGATGCACAACTAGTTCTTCATGTTCTTAAGAAACTTCAATCGCACATATACACACACATCAAATATAAGTCTCCATTAATAAAAAATAAAAACCTGATTTAATTTAATGTAATATATCATAATTTTGTTATATAAACATAAAATGAAATCAATAACTAAATTACTGAATTAATGAAAAACACATATAATCTCCATGTCGCTCATGAGATGGCTTGAGTAAAATTTGGGACTAAAGAGTTATTCAGTTGCAGTGTTCTGAATTGTTGGAATAACAATTTTGTGTAATGTTAATACATGTTTAAAATTGAATGGAACATTGCACATGCTCAGACTGAGCAGATAAAGTTTATCTATCATTTGAGGAGACACGCTATACACACAACCACACACAGCCTGTACATCAGCTTTGTGCTGGGTCAGGAACCATAATAGTACGAAAGGGTTAAACAGTAATTATGAGAATTATGAGAACTTCTGGGAATTGCCTCAGGGGGCTTCTATCGCTACGATCACTACTGTTGGTTTTATGTAGCCTACTTATTTCTTACTGTAATTTATGCATATGCTCTGTGCATATGTCTTACACGTTTAATTCATTATTATGTGCTTATACAGTATATTACGGCATGAATACATTATCCGCTATGAAACATCTCAAGAGAAGAGAAAGTCATTAATGTGGCATTCAAACTCAAATCCAATGACTAGCAAAAATAATGAAGATAAAGAGCTATATGAATATTTATTCATGACATATATTTATGTGTCGATACATATAATTAAGCAATATCAGATGAGAAGGAGTGCTGTTGTGATGAATATCAACATTGCTGTCACAGGCGCAACCTGAGTGCTGAACACATCACGGCATGACCTCAGTGTGAAATTGCGTCTATAAAACAGTTCCACCAATATTACTTATTATCAACAGATCATAATATCTTGTTTGTTTATTTAACCAGTTACTTTGCTGTGCCAACACATACCCTACCGCGACTGGTGGATCTGGCGACCGATGGTTAGTGTCATTAAGAGGGGTGAAAGTAGTTTAAAATTCTTAAGGAGATAAGCTTCTCTTTAGATTTAGACTTATTCCAATTTAAAATCACCCCTGTTCTGGGGTTGAATCCCAAATAGCGTAAAAATTAAAAGCTAGTGCACTAGGGTTTACAATCACTTGTTATAAACACTACGTAGTGCCCTTAAACAGGGGTTAGAGAGGGATTTGGGATTCAGCCCTGTGTTAGAAGCTATTTAGGTTTGTAGCTCACCTTAAGCGCTAACTTGAGCAACTTAGAAGCAATTATTAAGTGGGCCAAAGTTTTTTTTTTATTACATAATGTTATCAGATGTGTTTTCTTGCTGAAAGTGCTTCTGTAAATGGTTTTAAATGTGGGTTTTGGCAGTCAGTTGCTCTCTCCTCAGTACTGCAGACCATACAGATCTACATTCACCCATGCTAGCAACCAATATTTAGTGTAATTAACCATTGAAGAACACCTGGGATGCGGAGTGATACATATGGTTAAATGTCCGAGTGCTGTTCTGTTATCATCAATCATGGAAAGCCTCTCATCCAATCAGTAATTATGTTTTAGTTTGGACTTTCAGGGTAATTAGTAAGAGTTCACCCTTTTTTTATTAGCAGGTGAAAAAGCTTGAAAGCAATGCCTAGTGAAAAGACAAGGAGAACAATCTTTCAGTATTTACATACACAATTATTCTGCGTTTAGTTTAGTTTAACCAAACAGCATTCAGCACTGGTCTAAAAGTGACTGTTCTTAAGTTAAACATGACTAATAAAGAAATGAGGATAACACCCTGTATAAATATTTACAACATTTCAATCATTGATTGTTGAGTAACCAATCAGATTTCAGCATTGCTTCACTACTGGTTTGAAATTGAAGCATGACTAGCAGAATAAATCAGCATACACGTTTGGATTAGGTAAATGCTGTGGCCACTAGGGAGGTATTTCCAGTAAGGAAGACACTCTAAAACGCCATTTCCTGCATTTTTAGGCAACAATTTACTTAACTAGCTCAATTTAACACTTTCAATAATATACAAAATAGGATTTTCAAAAGCAAAATGAAGGAAAACCAACCTGAAAAACCAAGCAAGATGAATACAAAACAGCAATAATAAATAAGCGACTTACCATACAAAGTGCTTGTGACTTGTCATTGCTTACTGATTGCATACAAGGCCAAGTCTTTGACCACTCTGTGTTAATCTTTCCAGATAAGTCGCTTTTTCCCCTCTTGTGCAGTCACCTGACAACTTGTCAAGGCTGCATATGCTTCACCACTCGAGCTGCTTGAGGCATTCTGAGGGCCTGGGTGAAGACATTTTTGCCAATAATATAATTGCAACTTGTACATATGACTAACGAATTTGAGTATTTAAATCTTTACCCAGTGTAAAAGAAATATTTCCAGAGAAGGAAGTTATTTTCATTCAGCATAAATGGAATTGTTTTGATTCACAGTTAATCCCACACCTCACAAATTAACGTATTAACTTAAGTGATGAAATGTTACATTTTAGATGTGTGATTTAATCTGGAAAGCATGCAACAGCATCTGTATAAAATTCTTTTCTGCATCGTGCATTGCTCTGGTTGATCTTGTTCGCTCTTATATGGAAGTCATTGCCCATATTCGGATATGGGATCGTGCTAATAGTGAATAATGTTTTTCTGATTTCAAGTAAGAAAGGAAAACATTAATCCAAACTACAGAGACAAAGCCATTTTGAACTTATATATCAAATTCAGTTCTTCTCAAAAATATATTTTTAACGGAACCACCGTGGAAACCATTCCTCATCTTTTTGTTTTACTTGTTGTACAGAATTTTTGGTGGCAATTTGAAAATAAGAAATAATTTAAATAAATTGTCATTTTTTATATTTCAATATTTCAATAATATAAAATTTTATATTTTATATTTCAAGTTCTACATTCATAAAAGTAAATTTTCTAGATCACATCCTAAACTGTTGCCTTTCCTGAAATATGAAATCCACAACTTGGAGAATTCAATGAATAAATTCAATCTCTGTCACCCATTGGCTGCTGGAGATTTCTTATTAACCAATCAGCGTTCACAGTCGGTTTGACGTCACGAGACCAATTTGACAGTAATACAGTACGTGACTTGCGAAAAACACGACACAACCGTTTTTATATATTTCCTCCATATGTTTAAACTTTAAAATAACAACTAAGGTAAAGTTATACATTTATTACAACTTGTACACATTTAAATTCAATTATTATCTTACAAAAATATGATATATATTTCAGCTTTTGTCCAGTTTGGTCTGGTTTGCTTTGGTTAGGGTTAGCCTAAAAGCTAGCGAGGCGAATTAGCGTTAGCATTAGCGGCGTTTGAGAACCGGCGCCATCTTTCGGTCATTTGGGGTAAAACAAGATGGGAGAGGGGAGGGTCGAGTTTTACTGAGCTACAACGTGACAGACTGAGTGAAGCAGCAGAAAGCAGAAGGAGGGTGATCAGAGAGAGAGAGGGAGAAGCTAAACACACTTACACACACACATACACTGTGTTATTTATATTAGATTATGTTATATGATTTCACGGAGACGCGCGCGGGAGATACATTACAGCGCGTGCACCCAGACTGAGAGAGAAACACAGAAAAAGAGAGAGAGAGAGAGAAAGAGGAGTGTTGTGTATGTGTGTGTTTTTGTATAATATTCCTCCGTCTTTCTTATTTTCATGACTCCAGATCGACTTGGTTTCTCCGTGGACATCATCTGGACTGGATTTGGACTCATTCGTGTAGCTTTTTGCCCATAAGGAGAGTCTGAGAGGAGGCTGTGAGCATGCTGAAGCAGTAGCACCGGTGTTCTCGGATATTAACATCTATTATTTTATATTTTTATTAACACCATACCGAAGAGTCGCTGGCTTTTGTTTTGCTTTGGACACCTAGAAGATTTCCACAAGGTCACAAGCCCTGCACGTTGTAGATAATATTGTTGTTATTGCTGATTTCTGGTACACAGAGAGCTAGCCCTGGGGTTTTATTTTCCGCCTTCTACAACTGTCTGAGGAGAAGCATGGACATGATACAAGAGGTAAGCTTTAATATTAACTTGTATAAGCACGAATAAACCAATGTGTGTGTATGTGTATGAGTGTGTGCCTGTTTATATCCCCTGAAGCCTGAATTGAGTGTTAGGTGTGTGTTTAGGGAGATCAGCTGGTCATGGCATAATGACTGACACAGCTCTCTGTCGCACTGTTGGCTCTTAACATTACCTCCAGAATTTTTTTTTTCATGTTGTCTAATCATACTCATATTGATGACGTTAACTGCACCTTTTTAAACTTCTGACCATGATTTAGTACTTTGTTCCTCCTAACGTTAATTGTAATACACATGTTGTATATAAGACAAATAACTGAACCACTAATTAAACCACGTAAATGTTGCTAACCGGCGTGGACGAGGCCAACACACACCACATCTACAAAATGCAGCGTTATTACTATTTAATCCCATCCGCTTTCTGATAAAACCCGCCTTCCTGTCGATGATTGGCTAGTCAGCGGGTTTTCTCGACTGCGATTGGTTTAATCGTTGGCAGTCCTGCCCGCGGATTGGCTTGCTTCGTCAGGCAGCATCGTTGCTTTTTGCTTCAAATCCTATCCGTTTAGGACAAATCCCGCCTTCTGAGCGATGATTGGTTGGTAAACGAGTATCCTGAAAGATGATTGGCTGTTTTTTTTTTTTTTTATTGCTGTGCAACCGTTGGGTCGTGAGAGTGAGTGAATGAGTAACAAAACTGCAAGCTAGCTATTATGGCTGTAGAAAAATAACAATATTGATCATTAATAATAAAAAGCTTCTTATTATATTATTATAAATATTATATATAATATGACAGAATATATTTTAAACCGACTAAAATAATTAAAATCATTAAACATCTTGGTTCTTCTCCTTTAGGACTAATCTATATAAAATCCATGATTATTTGCTTGTAATATACATTTAAACTTTATATTACGCATAAGAATTTGTTTAAATAATAATGATTAAAAATAAAGCTTGAAATCCATTGATTTAAATCTATTGATCATTTTTTAAACCCATTTTTTTGTAATCTGTACTAACTCACCTAACAATATAATCTTACTCTTAAATCTTAAAAAGTGCAAATTAAGGCAAGCCTCAACAAATTAAAGTGCTTAACCCTAACCTTAGACTAGTTTTATATGTGTGTATATAATAAGAGTTATCAGTTATTCTGTCGCTATAACTGCAGCAGGTTTACATCTGTATAAGTCTGAAAGCCAATCTCTAGACAGCTAGCTAGTTAATTACAAACAAATACAAGAATAAATAAGTAAAATTACTTCTGTTTTCTTTACATGTTTGATGTGCATGTTCATAAGCTTAATTTTGTGCTGTCTGAGCTGTTTATACTTAATAAAGCTGTTGTTCTTAAAGTGTTCCATCCCTCGCACCCTTATCTTAGAATTAACATTACGATATAATGTTGATAAAATGAGGTGAAATTCTGCCTGTTAAGGCTCATCAGCTCTTAGACGAGGTCAACAACAGACCAGAAACCTTAAATTCCCTCCCTGAAAAGAAAAAGCTCTCGTAAATTAAATGCACTGGGCCGCCTACGTGTGTGTGTGTTTGTATTTGTGCTTTGTCACAGGGGGAAATTGTGAAGGATCTTCATAAATCTGCTAAAACAACTCCAGGTCACAGAGACTAATTTCCTCCCCCCGTGTTTCCTCTTCCCTCCGCGTAGCTGCATGCCAAACCACTGAGCTGTTAGTGGATGTAACCGAGAGCGTGCGCTGCCAAACGTGTTTTAAGTTCAAGCACTGGGTGTGCATTTATTAAGAGGGAAGCTAACTCTGATTTTTAAGCATTTTTTTTTTATTTCCATCACCAGAAATGTTTAGCTTGAGATTAAACACTGAGAAATTAAATATTTGATTTTGATGATTCAGTCCTGCTCTTCAAAAGAGCTCACTCTTTATTTACAGAATGTGTGTTTTTGCATCTGTGAGCTGGCCATGTTATAAAAGCTAAAATAATACCTGTGTTGGAGGTGGTGGGAGTAAGGGGGGATCCCAGCTTGTTTTAAGGTCATGGTTCAGTTTTTACTAAATGCTTGCATTTCTCTTAAAGTGCACGTTTTGTAAAGTGCTTGTCTTGTCGCTCATCAAACAACCACAAATCAACATCATAGTAATGAGAAATCCAACATGGAAGTAGTAGAGAGCAAATGCTGGGCATCCCAGAATGCATTGCAGCTGTACGGTGGAGAGTTAAGATTAGAGACTTCTTGGCACAGTCTCTAACGACGATGTGAAAGTTGAGCACAAGCGTACAGCTAAAAGAGATGTGGAGGTTAAATGACTATAAAGTGCTGCTGGATCCTCTTTTTTAAGTAGACATAAAGTGAAGGATGATAATGAGGTAGTATATCAGTAGTATAGCAGGTAGTCACTTGGTAGGCATTGTGGGTAACGAAGTCCAGTATAAAGAAAATGTCTGTCTGTCTATTTATTTATTATGCAGTGTGTTTAAATTCAGTTTTTTAACTAAAGGTCACATTGATTTTCAAATATAATTGTAACTTTATTTTTAACATTTACTCTGCTCTCTTTTGCAGTAACTTCGGACCTGAATTTGGCTCATCATACAGTGAAGCGATTAAAAAGACAAAAAAAAAAGACAACCAGGCTCTTAGCCTGTCATTTCTGTGGTTCCTGATGCTCAGCGTGGACTCTTGCCGCTTTGCTGCAGGATGGATGGTGTGGATCTGACGCTTCTCGTCTGTCGCCATACGCGCTTGCTGATCTGTGACTGTATCCTGTTCTTTTACGTTTATAAAAGAACTCCTCCTCTTTTAGGCTCAAGCCCTACGGAGAGTACCCATAACTGTTTATAAGGTCCACGCAAAATCATACGAGGCTCTTACACAGACTCGTATCTCGTTGTTTTTTTTTCCCCTCCAGGACGTTTACATTTAGGATTTATTCCCGATATTGTAATTTATTTATTATTTCAAGACTTCGCTTGTGTAACTGTAGTGAAGATGTCTGACAACCCTGACGATAGCAAGGAGTTTCTGGCTCCTCCACCTAAAAATGTGAATGCCCCTGGCTCGGACTCGATGCTGGGTGAGAAGCTCGGTGTCGAGGTTCGACACCGCCGCCACACCATGGACAAAGATCTCAAAACAGCGGAGCACAGATTTTTTCGCCGGAGCGTCATTTGCGACTCTAATGTCACAGCGCTTGACCTCCCGAGCAAAGCCTGTATCCCTACGTCTCTCCCAGACTGCGAGTCGCCTGCGGGCTCTTCGGGCTTGAGTTCGGCTCCTGGTGGAGCTCCGGAGATCTGTACCGCCGTTGTAGCGGAGGAGCACGTGGAGGAAGCAGTCGAAGCAGGCGGACCCGCTAGCAGCGATCACACAGACAAACCGATCCTGTGTGAGCACGAATCTGGTACTTGGATCCAGAGCAAGAGTCCCGCACAGCCCGAAGTGACAAGCACGCCAGAGCGCGGGAACGAAGCAGCGGAGAAATGCGAGGAGGAAAAGGAGGCGGCGAAGGCTCGCGTGGAAGCCGAGCAACGCGAGGTGGAGAAGAAGGTGCGGGAGGAGGAAGAGGTGGAGACAAAAGCCGTGGGGACGTCGCCGGATGGCCGCTTCCTGAAATTTGACATCGAGATTGGACGCGGCTCTTTCAAAACCGTCTACAAGGGCCTGGATACTGAGACGACGGTGGAAGTAGCGTGGTGCGAGCTTCAGGTAAGGATGCGGGACGAACGTTAAAAACGGTAGTGGAGTAATTCGAGTCGGTCGCTGTGATGTGGTAGCTGCAAGGCATCTGAGTATCAAAAAGCCACAGATTAAGACAAACAGGTTTTGAAGTTGAGCAGCTCAGGAAGCAGGAAGTCTCAGCTCTAGTCGAGTGATGAGTGCTTTGCGGCTGAGATTCTCACGCTGAATCGTGAAGGTCAGAGAAATGACTAAGAAGGAACGTCCGCTTCTCATACAAGGCCGACAGTAGAATAGCTCATCGTGTTTGGGAGAATTGATTTTTTCCTTTTTTTTGTATTGTGATTCTCAGGTTACTTTGGGTCATACAGGTAATCCTTGTAGTGTAGGAGTGCAACTCTGACTCACAGAGTAAAAACAAACAAGCTAAATTTCTGATGAGTGTTTCATAGTCTAAGTATTATAACAAGGCCTTGTGGAGGAGCAAGAGCAGCAGCAGGAGGAGGAGAAGAGGCGGCACCCTACAGCCCACGTCATATGGTTAAGCCTGAGGGGGGTCTAGATGGCAGAGACATGTTGAGCTGTGCGTGCACGTTGGCACGTTTGCGCGCTCTTTCTCTCTCAGCCTGAGATGGTGGGGGGTGCGTTCTCGGACAAATCAATCCTGTTGCTGTGGCAGTGCCCTAAGTGTCCCTGGGGGTCACAGGTCAAGCGGGTTCAGCAGGGGGTTTGGCCACCCCGAGTCAGAAGACTTTGTATTTGAGAAATGGCGAAGCAGGAATGGAGGCCTGGTTTGTACAAAGCCCTAGAGAGAGGGAGAGCGAGAGAGAGAGAGATCTGCAGTGTAATTGCTCTGAAATCATACATGAGGTGAAAGATTTAAACCAGACAAGTTTATTCATTTATTGTAAAAAAAAAAAAAAAAAAAAAGTCTTTCTCCAAATGTGGAGGGACTTTCCACTGTAGAAAACTCTAAAACTGGATTTTAGCTTGTTCTAACTATAGGCCTTTAGTTGTCTTTTCATGGTCAATCCTATGATATTGACCCCTGTTAGATAGTTTTGTCCAGTCCAGGTCTGTTCTGTTCTTCTCTTTTTTAGCTCTTTCCACCAACAGCGCCAACCCATGTTGACGAACCATCTCGAACCAACCACAAAAAAAAAAAAAAAATCTTTGGACAGTTTACTTCCAGAACCAAAGATTTCCAGATTATATTACCACAACCATGACCCAATGATGCATGAAAGAAACGACAAGAAACAGCGAATTTGGAGCAAATTGGAAATCCATTCTGGGAAATTGCGTTTTTCTTTTCTCCACTGACTGAAGAAAAAAAAATGCCGGCTTTCCTGGAATTGGACTATTTATGGCACTATCAATGAATGTCTTTTCCAAGAAGCGTTCTTGCAGGAACTAATAGAATTTTTTTTTTTGGGGGGAGGGGGGGGGTGTGTTTAATGTAATGCAACACAATTTATAATGCAGATGTGGACAAGCAGATTTTGTGTTTAGGATATTATAAAATTTTTCTTGAAAGTGAGCAAATTTGTGAGGAAAACTTTTTGTTTGGTGTGTAGGCTGATTAGACTCTTAACCTGAATCTGTTATATTGTGACACAAACCTCGAAGCAGAAACTAGAGCCACAAGCTGTGTAACTCCTCGTCTTTTACAAAACCAGAACAATTAGAACAGTTTTAAGCAGCTCTAATTAGCATGCAGGGTGATCTCGACCCGCAAGAGTGCGGATAGACAGCTAAATACGGTCCAGTGTAGAGCTACCGTGAGGAGAGAAAATTAAGATTGAGGCTGGATCGAGTTTATGTATCCTGTATGTAGGACAATACAACTCGGTGCTGAAATGTCGACCGTCTGGTTTTTAGTCGAAGGCACCGACACAATTTGCTGCATCGGAAACTATGTTGGAAATATATAAAATTAGTTTGTTTCCCTTAGTTTGTATGAGTGCACTTATGTAGCTGACTACTTGTACTTTATGCCTAGTTACCTTTTCTGAGCTTCCAAAAAAACACAACACTGGCAGCATGCAGGAGCTTTTACTCGTTTAGTGGAACAGCTACTAATTAGGGTCGGGAATCACCAGGGACGACCTGATACGATATCATTACGATACCTAGGTGCCGATTTAATTCATATTGTGATCCTCTAAGTATCATGATTTTATAAATATCTCGATTCAATATTAAATATTTTTTCCTGATCTTTGTCACAACTTTAAGACCTTGGACCTTGAAGAAAAAAAGTTGAAAACTTGAAAGTTTTATACCTTAGCTTTACGTCTCTGAAGATTCTCAGTCATCCAGGTGAGCTTATCTAGAAATTAAGTCATGTCAACTGGACTTCTTTCTTGTTAGCTAGAAATGTTTCACTACTTATGTCTGTAGTAGCTTCTTTAGTTTGTCTTCTTCTTCCAGATACCTTAGCTTTATATACAGCTTCACAACCGAGTTGAACACGAGTAATTAAACCTAGCCCGTTCCTTATAACATTAGTTTTCTTACTTAAAAACCAAGGGCAGTATTTTCTCACTCTCTCACTTATTTTCATTCTCTATAACGCTGGTCCTGTACAGGGTTGCGGGATCCCCAAAGCCTATTCCAGGGCTGCTAGTTGGGGTACTTTTATAGAATTATTGCATGTTTTTTCATTGTAGAGTGAAACCAGGAGTACCCGGAGGAAACCCAACACTCACAGGTAGAGCATGCAAACTTCACACACAGAGAGTCGAGGCAGGAATCGAGCCCTTGACCCTGGACGTGCGAGGCGACAGTGCTAAACACTACGCCACTGTGCCGCCAGGCAGCATTTAAACAATACAAAATAACTTCAATACAAGAGTACAAAAAAAGCTGCGTTTTTACCGAGCTGCACATATCACACAGGACGCTTATGTGTGAATAGTTTTGAGCGTACCATAAAACTCGACAGTGCGCGCATGTTCAGTAGTAGTGTAAATCATAAGCACAGCTTCTAAAGCATGTGAGTCTCAAGACTAATTTGCACTCACTGTGTTTTGACACTAAGGGTGTGTAATGAGTGGGTTTTGAGACGAATTCGTCAGCAGGATTTAGAGAAAAAGCTGATCGGATGCTTTTTAACACGCGCAACTTTCAATAACGTAAACCATAATCGGATTCTATCCGAGGATGCTCGTTCGATCACTAGTCATGATTAATCAAACTGAATAATGATGCATATCTGAATCTGTTGTTTTATCTAACAGCTAATATTTTTTCCATTTGTGATGTAAGCAGCCATCCTAATCCGTCATCACTTTCTAAGGAGTCCGGACTTTGCAAGTCAGAATTCCTTGTGGCGTCCTTCTATGTTCGTCAAGTCAGGAATTCCGAGTTACACGTTTTAGTCCAAAGCAGCATACCATTCTGATCGTGCCGCGCAGTCGATTCGTGCCTGTTCCCATCACTTGTCATCCCGTGTTTCTATTTTAAGAGGGCGGTTTGGACCGCGTGGTCGGTAAAGTGCACTCAAGTGCTGGTTATCGTACTCCCGCCTCTCCTCTTACGCTTCACTCGTCCCGTATCTTCCAATTTTTTTTTTTTACTTTGGAGCTCTGCCAGTTACGTAATTGTAAAGAGCGAAAGTATGTCTCGAATTGTATGACTGTACAACAACGAGGACTGGTGCACGCACATACGCACACACGAATGCTGTTTATAGATGTGCTAGGTGCTCTGTAAGTCTTTTGTTGCTATTTAAAAATGTCAGTGCGATACCGCAAGCCAGCGTAGGTAGAGAAGATCAGCACGTGTGAGGGGATTTAAGGGTTTTGTCCAAGCGAGAGTTAAAAGGTTGAGTCATGTGTGAATAATGTAAAGGATGTGAATCGAACGGACGAGGAAGAAGGAACACAGGCTCTTTGGATCTCTCTCGCCCTCGACTGTTTCCCGTTTAATTGTTTTTTTTTCCTGAAAAGGAAGACAATTGGAATGACAGCATTTCCGTCATTTACATGATGATTCCTAGTAGTGTGTGTGTGTGTGTGTGTGTGTGTGTGTGTGTGTGTGTGTGTGTGTGTGTGTGTGTTTGTGGTCGCCAAAACTGGAAGTCACCCTTTCGTAACCTTTTCAACTCGACCCTCTTATAAAATCAAACCACTATTCTTACACTCTAGCCCGAAGGAAACGAGTGTGTTAGGTGTCAAAGATGACTAAAGCCAGGGTGAACGAGATATTTTATATCTTTTGCCGTTCTGTGAAAAAATTTGTGCAGTTCTTTTACGACAAACCGAAGATTATTTCTGAGATGTTTGCGCCACATTGGATTGATGCTCATATCAGTTTAAAGCTACAGATGCTGAAACAGATCCTTTGGAGCAGGAGTGACGCAGATTTTTTTTTTGTCATCCCACAATGCAGGATGTTGTGGAGTGGTATTTCAGCTGGAGCATTTACACACATTTTAGGAATCTTTGAACTCCAGGTCCCCTACAAATAAACAAGTTCTGTTCCAAGAGCTCATTCGTAAGTCCAACAAACATCGTCTAGGAACTAGGATACTAACACTATCGTCTATAAAACTAACATGTTCCATGATCTTGTCCTTGTTTGAGCGATGTCTGCCTTCTTTTTACCTTGCTCCATTCTCTCAATTATTTTCACTTGCCGCGTCTTAGCAGTACCATCTTCATTGCCGCTGCGTTTATGCTCGCCTCTGGACATCCTGGGATGCACGGTGCACTCCGCGTACCTTCGGAAGTTTGTAACTTGAATGTTCGTATGCAGGGGACTTACTGTAAATGTACAAAAAAGAGACTAATGTATGACCTCTTAAATCTCCAAACTAACCTAAATACTTCTCCGCTAATGTAAAGCAGCCCCCTGCTCCCTTGAAGAGAATGTCTTTTTGTAGCCGTCTCTGAAATCCGGAGTATGTCATCTTGCCAGGACTTGCTCCCTTCATCTCTCATGCCTATCAAGCTCGACTCCTCTCCTCTTCTTCTCCTATTCTTTTAGATATTTGGTCTATAGCGTATAACAAAGTGCCTTTTTTTTTTAAACCCCAAGGACTCCAGCATGCGAGTGAAAACGGGTTTAAATCCTTCATTCATTTTGCTGTTGTTAATAATTTTTTCCAGTTATTTTCTTTTAGTGTAGAGTTGCACAGGTAAATGAAGTGTGTTAGGGGTCGTAATGGGAGGGTAGTAAATTCCTCATGCGTCACATTCCTTATGCTTCTCGTCTACCCAACCCCCCATCTCCACCCCCGAATCTACACTAGTACGTAGTCTCTGGTTTTACTCAAACATGCAGACGTGTAAGCTTAATCTTAATTAAGTTAAGGCTCTTGCTCGATCACACCAGTTATTCTTACATTTCAGATTACGGTTTATTTCCAATGGTTATTTTAATAGAAAAAAATCCCCAAATTCGTTGCTTCATCCTGACCTTTTCTGTAAAATCTTTAAATCGTATTGGCTGCGTGTCAAAACCAGACAACTAAACACAGGATTGATAGCTCATGGCTTTTCTGGACCTTTCAGTTCTGCAACCACCGACCAGTTGGAAATTTGCATAAAAAAGCCATTACCGTTCTAAATTCAGAGGTTTCTGAGCTATTCAAAGCATGATTATTTTTTTTTGTTGCAACGGTCTAAACAAGCACTTAGGGTTGAAACTGGTTTGCAAATCGGTTTGGCCCCTTGCCTTTGGGTTTTGGGTGCTGTTTTGTGTTGCTTGTGCATTCCCGGGATTCCTGCGGCAGGATGTCAATCATTTATAAGTGCCAAGGCTCGCTAACTAGACAAAAAAAACAAGAGAGGGTACCAGGGTCACTGGGGTAAACCAGACAATTCAAAGCAAAGCAGAAAGTACAATTTATCTCACCGCTGCCATCGAGTCAGCTCACGCCTAGCTTAAGTTATTTCTGAAGTTACTCTGAACAGATCGTTCGATGCTGAGAAAAATGAATCAGTCTCGCGTCACAAGGTGGGATGCTCGATCAGAATCTGCTGATGCCGAGATTATACTTGGCATGGTAGGATTCTTAGAATCAAAGATTTCACTTCCTCCAAGTGACACTCTCACTCTCTTTCACACTCTCTTTAATACACACACACACACACACACACGCTCTCTGAACCATACAGCCTTCCTTGCATTCTCTTTCTCATAATTTTCCTTTATTTTCCCCAAAACATCACATCCCATAGTGTCTCAGTTCTAAAATCGATCTTATCAGATCAAAAAGACACACTTTGTCAATTTGTTGTTTTTGTCATTTCATTCTTTTTTTTCGTTCTTACTTTTTTTTGTCATTGTTGTTGTTAAATCCCCCATTTAATGCGCACTCAGCATGAAGGAATGTGTCCCGTCTAATCGGATCTACTGCAGTCCTTTTATGCTAAATGTCAAGTCTGTTTTAGTAAAGTCACTCGTTTATAAACAGCGCCACACAGTCCCAGCCTGGCCCGTGCATCGAGCAGGCCTGGCACGAGATGAGCTTGGAGTTCGCCGCGCTGTCACAAAACTGTTACATCACACAGTTGATTGTTTCACACAAAGCTAGGAAGAAGCAAAACTAGGACACTCGCGTTCCCAAAAGTAACTTGCCATGGAGTCGGAGGTAGAGGCTCAAACAAAGACACATTCTCATCTGGTTTCATTTCATCCTTTTAACTGTTTAAATCCTCTCATCAATAGTCATGGAAAACTGCAAGCATGTTTATTTTTATAACACCATACAATGTGCTTTATATAAGCAGAAATTTCCAGTTTGAACATGGTGAGGTGGGGTCACGTCCTCGTTACTGGTGCATCGCTGAGAGTTTGGTACTGTACAAATCTGCTGTCTTAGTCATTTTCTTTTTTTACACACTGCATTTACATGCGTCTGGAAATTACCTGCTGCAAAATCACCTGTAAGAACAACCCCGGGTTATAGTCATCCTGTCCAAACTGACACGTTGGCCTGGAGCAACTCCAGGAAGAGCTCGCTCTTCTCGTTCTCCTCCTGTCAAAACCAAACTGAAAGCATCGATCATGAGGTTAAAGCACACAACAGTAAAATACAGAAGTTGCGTAAGGTGACTTAACGAAGAAGTGACGATTCCGGGGGGATTAAAACGTTCCTAGTTTTTAGTTCTTGTCATGTGACCTACTCATGATCAGACGCCACTACTAGCCCTCCCGAATGGTTATAAACTTCAAAGGTTTTAAAGTTGACAAGACCGGATCATTCGTGTACGCAATACAGATAAGTTTTTTACATTTGTGACATTTATCTGTCAATCTTAATGATCGATGACTCTTGGGTGGTCGCTTCTCCTGTAGACAAAATCCAGCGAAGTAACAAAAAACAACATTACTCTTGCACAATAAGTGTCCAGAAATTGTATCCTGTGCAATTACTAGTCTGCTAAACTCACATAATAATTAATAGTAATGGCAAAAGAAATCTGTTCACAAAAAAATAATAATTTAAGGAGGGTTTTAAAAAACAAACTTGTTTTTAAGAAAGAAAATTTGTACTTTTTTTTTTTAAAGCAATAGCTTTCATTTAAATTTCTAAAATCTAAAAATATCTAAAATCTAGTATTTTATAGAATGAGACGTTTACGCGGTGTCCTAATCTGAAGTGAAATGAAGAAGTGGTTTGATTTTCCCTTTAAACAGCTTTGTTTCCCAGGTGTAAACACTTTGCTAGGTTAGAATAACTGTTTTATTTGGATATTCATTAACTGAGATCTTTAACTCGGCACGTTTATACGTGGTTGCTTAGTGTGTGTGGTTTTTTATACGTTTAAAGACACTAGTTTTTTTTTCTTTTATTAGGATAGATTAGATTTTTTATTCCATTTTTAATGTAAGGAAAACTTAGATGAAAGTTCAAACTAAATTTGAACCTTTAAAAAAACTTTTAAAGCTTTTAAAGATAATATGCAATATATTTTTTTTATTATTAATTTTTTTGCAAGTGGAAATGATTATCTCGAATAATAAATTTAGTTTATTTTTATTCAAGGCTAATCAGATCACTCAAAGTAAAGGCTGTACTCATGGAATAATGATTTTTTTTTATTATATCTATCCGTCTAAATTTCGTCCCAGTGTACAGTTTAATCGTGGGTCGTTTTAAACTACACTCTATATCTGAGAGCTGTTTCCTTTCCCTTTTAGCCCCAACGAGCCAAAAATATCATTGCCTCATCAGCTATAGCTGTTGAAGTGTATAATCAGAATTGGAGCAGAGTGTACGAGTTAGCGATGTGTGCCAGGCAGAATCATCAGGAATGTATCCGTCATACAGAGCCACCGTCACCGGCAGCTGCGCCCGTCTCTACCCTCATGACCAGGCGCATGCCTGTCGGTCACGTCGACCTGCTAGGTCAGCATTCCCCCCCCCCCTCTCTCTCTCACAAGTGCTTACAAAGTCAAGGGCACCAACAGCAGTAGGACCTTAAAAAGTATGCCAGTGCCTGCTGCTGACTATTTTCAGGAAGGTTGTGTCGTCCCGGATAAAGTGTGCATGAACACGGTCACTCCTCTGAAAACCAACACCTCTCCAGTTGCACCTTCATCTATTTTTTGTTGCTTTTGTTTCTTTTTACTTTTGAATCTTCAATTTATCATGCTGTTATTCTTTAATATAGACAAGGGGAATAACTCAAGCTGAGAGTCATTTTTGCCCCTGATAAGAAATGGAAAAATGCTGATTATCCCTAGCAGGTGGCTGATGATCCGTCAGTGTCGGCAATGGCGACACAAACATGGGGCAGATATGATGCAACCTGGGTGCTTATTGATGTACTTATTTATTTTTAAACATATAATCCTCTGTAATGTAATGGAAGGTGACCTCTTTTTAAAAGTGCTGTTCTCAGCTTCTTTTTCGAAACAAGAACTTCCAAAGTTGAAGCAAGTTCTCAGAAACTTGCATCAAATGCTTTGGTTTTTTTTTTTTCCCTCTCGTTTGACCCAATCAGATTGTATCATTGAGTGTGAAGTGAGCAAAAGAACCAAAGTGCTTGTGTTTTTATTTTTAATTAAATATTGGCATTAGTTACAAAATGTTGCTATTCCTCTGTTACAGTGTAACTAGAAAGAACAGCATGTTGATCTGTGAGAAGTTCGCCGATACGTCTCACTTCCAGTTATGTCTCACAAGCAGCAAATTCTCTTGATCTTGTTTAAAATTTGATTATTTGTCATGTGCATAGAGAAATGGTTTCTTTTTTTTTTTTTTTTTTTGCAAATCCGAGTTAAAAAGCTGGGGTTAGAGCCCAGGGAGTGTAGATACTGTATAAATGAGGGCTTTGCTCAAGGGCTCAGCAGTGAAAGAATAGTAGAGCTAGATCTTGTACAATCGAGAGCGTAAACCGTTTGACCCACTACCGCTCTCGTATGCAAGCCATGATTGCACCGCTGTCTTTACTACTTCATCAGAAGTGTATCTCCGTTCTTCTAGAACTGCTTTCAGGGGACGGAACAGGTGAAAGTATGACTGAGCGAGATCAGAACTATAGGGAGGATGATTATCACCTCAAAACAAAGTTTTTGCAGAGTGTGGATAGTGTGGGCAGAAATGTACGGACATGCGTCATGAGTCGGGCGTCCGGCTTCTTCTCGATGGCGAACACTTACACGGCCTTCCTTGAACCTCTATGTACAAGGAAGGCAGTGTATCACAAAAAATAAAAACAATTACTGCATGCTGCCCTTCTTTTGTGCAAATCACATCCATTTTTGCTCGCACCGCAGTTACAAATGAACTGATGTAACACATTTACACCTGCATAGCAGTAACTGGGGAGACAGTAGTCTTGAACGGAAACCACTGATAAGACAGAAGTTTTAATATAACTGGAATTTGGATCATTTTTGATTCACCCTCATATTTTTGATTGGTCTTGTTCGTTACTCACATTGTGATTCCTGGCAGTAAAAAATGACTCCACTGTAAGCGAACACAAATATTACTATACCTTCGAGAATCATTTTAGACTCCTGAGTACTAGTGTCAAAGTGTTTGACCATCAACGATGCGGAATAATCTTAGTTCTTTATAAAACCCTGAGGGAATTTTGGCTTTCATGAATAGTAAAATCCCAACCAGTGTTAACGGACTTGATCGTATCAGTCACGAAGTGATATTCCTGAGAAACCTTGCAACATTTCAAGCTAAGTTGTTAAATTTCTTTCATCACGCAAACAAACGTACACCAATGTGTGCCAATACAGCGTAAAACTTCTGCAATGTTTTCTATTAATTATTAATAGTAACATGATATATGTTTGGGCATGCTTTTCACCTAATCTTAAAAAAACAACAACATTTTTTAAAGTTGTGATATCTGTGTTTTTTTTTATTTTTATTTTTTATAAATACCACAGTTGCTTCCTTGTAATTGGGAGGGGGTGGGTGAATTTGACAACTCAATAAATAACATTAAAATAAGTTGGAACAAGATCAACAATTTCGATGTCAAGCGAGCGCTGCTTGCTTGATTGTTCCACGGTAGCTCTTTAGGCTATTTTTGAACCTGGTTTTCTGAAGAACAGAGTGTTTACTGTGAAGATAAGATCGTGTAAGTTATTTTAGCTTTTGTGATGATGTAGTTTGCAATATTTCCACTGTGTCAAAATGGCCTGCATCAAGCAAAGATAACAACTAAAATAAGGAGTTTAAGTAAAGAAGTGTCTAAAGGGCCTCCGAGTGGCGCAGTGGTAAAGCACTCGCCCCATCATCCGGAGATCGCTGGTTCGCTGGTGATGCTGTTAACTTCTCACAGCCGGAGGCCTAGGGAGAGCTGATTGGCTGAGCTCTCTCAGGGGGGAGGGATGAGAGGTACTAGTGCTCCCACATTAATGACGGCTCTACA
>JAOVVA010000016.1:15687419-15698275 GCA_028565275.1 Leiocassis micropogon
ATAAAACCTTTAACTCAATTTTTAAATTAATAAATATTTCTATTTATTTGATATTTCTATTAATTTCACATTTCAGAAATGTGAAGAGTACGACCAAGAAAAAAAATATATATCTTAAAAAATAAGAACAAAACACCCTTTGGTGTCAATAGCCCTTAAAACCCAGGACATCTCTTTAGCCATTTTTTGCACATTTTTTTTTATAAATATGTCTAGAGGTCAGGATTGTGCAATGTAGAGAGATGTATCCCTTTTTAACACAACCTAGGCAATATGATTTAACCTTAGGTTATAGTAGTTAATCGATCGCAGACGGCATCGTTCTCCCGGACAGATTTTAGAAAAGGGTGGGCAAAAATACTCAAGTGGCCACCAAAGTATTCTCTATGTGTGGGGATCACTGTATAGAGATGGGAATGGACATCAAAACAATACAGTGATTATTAAAAAAAATTGAGTTTGGACATTTTATATTATTACAACTAAAAAGAAGACGTTATACTGTAGATGTGAAAAAGTCTGAAATCTGATTCCATCTGCCGTGCTGTGCATCTCTGTTGTCTTGATTTGGCTAAACCACATGAAAATAATTAATAATAATATTAATAATTAATAATAATAATAATAATATATTTTTTAATGCATATGCTGATTTTATTCATTTTTTTATTATTCCCCTCCCCCCTCTGTCATAGCCGTCGTCGGAACTCCCACAGCAGACACCAGGTAGCGTTTCTGCCCACATCTCTGTCTGAATATTACGTGTGACTTTTCCTTCAGCTGTGACCTTGTGCCAGGACTGAACGCTGAATGTTTTGTTTGTGCTCAGGACTCTGCCAAGGCCATTCCACTGATTGTAGAGAGCTGCATCCGGTACATTAACCTCTACGGTGAGCCACGGTTATGAATTAGTAACGCACAGCTGATGCATAATTGCATGTCCGCTCACACACACACACACACACACACACATGCACACATATGCACGCAGGGCCTGAAGTGTGTGTCCTTGTGATTGCCCCTGCAGGTTTGCAGCACCAGGGTATTTTCAGAGTCTCTGGCTCTCAGGTGGAGGTCAACGACATCAAGAACTCATTTGAAAGAGGTGTGTAGATTGTGATTGGTGCACTCACACACACACATACTAACACACACATTCCCACATGCTGACAAAGCACACTGTTTTTAGGCCCTGATTTGTGACCCCCAGAACAGAAGGCATGCATCTGTTAAGCTTTTGTGGAATTTTTTGGAGGAAATTCAAAAATTTCCTCCAAAGATTTCCCCGAACATGACGAGCTGTTATTCGACAGTGTCCGGGCTGATTTGTGTACAGAAATTACGAATTCCGACCACGATGCATGTTTTTTTAGGAAACGACCCACTGACGGACGAGGAGAACAACCACGACATCAACTCGGTGGCCGGAGTGTTAAAGATGTACTTCCGCAATCTCGACAACTCGCTCTTCCCCAAAGAGAAGTTCAACGACCTCATCGCCTGCGTCCGTACGTCCATCTCCTCATCTGTGTATGTGTGTGTGTGTATTCAGGAAGGAAAAGAGAGGTGTAGGAGAGGGAGAGAAAAGAAGAAAGGAGAAGCAATCAGGATATGACACGGTGCTAAATTCTTTGGTTTCCTAGGGAGCTAGAACAGATGGTGTGTTTGTGTGTGTGTGTGTATGTGTGTGTGTGTATGTATGTATGTGTGTGTGTGTATGTATGTGTGTGTGTGTATGTATGTGTGTGTGTGTATGTGTATGTGTATGCGTGTGTGTATGCGTGTGTGTATGCGCGCGTGTATGCGTGTGTGTGTGTGTGCGTGTCTGTGTGTGTTGACCATGAAGCAGGGTGTGTTTTCAGATCATTGTTAGAATTTGTGTGGAAGTTCTAAATAAACCCAGTCTAAATGTAGGCCTTAATAGGTGGCCTTTAATTTCCTTCCACAAAAATGCTTGTTTTGCAGCTGGAAGATAACAAAGCAGTCATGAGTCTGCAGGAGGTTCAGTTGACTAATCATATGATTTCCATGTTCTTGTGGGGAATGATGATAGTTTTTTTTTTTTTTACTCTTAAGGCAAGAATTTTATAAACACAACAATGCTAATCATTCACTATATAAATTCACAATGAATCCATACTTTAGTTAGTCCAGGGTACGTTACCAGGTGGGGGCAGCACTGAGTGTTGGTGCAGATGTTTTGTATTCCCTGACTGCTCAGCTGCTTCCGACCAAGGTAACTTCAGAACTAGAAATTTCAGAAAAAGGTAACTTTGAAATTTCCGAACAAGGTAACTTCAGAACTTGAAATTTCCGAACAAGGTAACTTTGAAATTTTTTTTTTTTTTTTGAACCTCAGAACTTTTTAACTATACTGTCAGAACTTTTAGTTAGATAAATTTGGATCTTGTATCTATGAATCTTGGAACGTCAGGATTTGTTTTGAACTTTGTAACCTGGCAGTTGGTATGAAATTTATTCTCCTAAATAGTTTAAATAATGTCCAAACTTGTACATGTATTTGTAATTCTGAACCTTTCGATCTTGTAACTCTGGATCTATGCTTCTTTGGACCTTCAGGATTTATAGAGCTTTGTAACTTGGTAGTTGGAGCTTTGTAATCCATACACATGCAATATGTAATTTGGTGTACAGTACCAGTCAAAAGTTTGGATTTAGTTCTACATTTTAGGACAATACAGGATTTTTCAAAACCATGAAATAACATATCTGGCATTAGGTAATTAATTAACAACAACAACAAGTAGTTGTCATTTTAAGACATGAAGGTCAGCTGTTGTAGAACAGTTTTAGCAAGAACAATATTGTGTTTTGTGGCATTTTTTAAAAGCTACTAAAGCTTTATTTAAAGTTTAGTTAGGAAGTTATATTATTCATATTACCCCTAATAAAACCCTTGCTAAAGCCTCCATCAAACATTTATAAACATGAAAGCAAGTAAACACTCAGATACAGGCTTCCTGTTTGCACAAATTCTTGGACCACTTGGGTTAAAGGATAACATTGTTTCTCCCAAAACAAAAGAACAACCTAAATCACTTCAAAATGAGAAATTCTTTCATAGAACAGGGCTTGGAGAGAACAGATATGTAGTCAAGACCACAGATTTTTAAATGGCTCCTGACTGCATCTGGTTTCATTGGCTTCTTTTAAAAGCCTGTTATTTCTACACTGTTGGGTGTGCGCAGACTGAAAAGCCTGGAGGCCAAGACTGCTTCTGAAAGAGCGAGGCAGAGTGAGCAGCAGATTCCAGGCAGCATCCCCAGCTTCCTGTCTGTGCCAACAGGTGCAGAACCATAACCGATCTTGTCACCTGTCCTTCTAGAACCGTCTGCTGTCTCACCCTCTGTCTGGCTCAGTGTGAGCTCACAGAGGCTTAGAGCCAAAATTCAGAAGCTGAAACGTTACTGTTCTTCTGCATTCAGAGAGAGAGTGGGAACTGTAGGCTGAGTTTCAACCAGGTTCAGCAGAAGAAATAAATGATATGAATGAAATGTACAGAATGTTATTTTGAGCACTCGTCCTTAGTTGCTGCTTTCCGTGCACGCGGATGGAGATGCAAATGAAGCGCCATACCGTAAAAGCAGTTGAAGGACACCCCTTCCGCGTACCTCCAAACGTTTTGTCTTCCGCGTCTCTTAAATCTTCACACGTTCACGCTTCGTGTCTGGAAAATTTCCTGTAATCCTCTCTCTAGACTTCATCACTTTAAATTTGTTTTTAATGACACATAAAGACAGCAGTTTTAATAAGTTGGATCTGACAGCTCATCCTGAACTCAGTCAGTTGGAGATAACGTCCGAGTTATTCTCGTCTCTCGTTCTCATGGAAACGGCTTAATCCAGCAGACCCTTAAGCACAATTACGGCACGCACTCCTTGAACAAACCCGAGCGGAAAATAAGACCATTACACGGAAAGCATAAAGCGAGATATGCGGCTCATAATTGCTTTTCGTGGGTTTTTTTTCTCTCTCATCAGTCAGCCTCCACCTTTGAGTCCATCTGAAACTTTCTCGCTCGCTCTCCTCAATGTACTTTCAAAAGTAGAAAAAATTGATTAGCTGTGATTTGTCTTTTACAGTATTTTGTCTGAGAGCACAAAGCAGCATGCGTTCAGATTAAAGGGACCTGTTCTCTGCAAGCGTCCTTTTTAATCACCCTGTTATGGCAATCCTTGGGCCTTTCTGCTTAATTGTGTTAAATCACAGTCATCTTTAACTTTGTTTGGCGTTGGAATCTGGCCGAGTGGACATGCTTACAGTATATAAGCGAGAGACTTGTCAGATTCATAAATAGTGCAGCCGGCTAGAAAAACGCAGTGTATAGCCATCGGCACTTTGCGTGCAGGGTTATCTCTGGTAAGTTCCTTATATCCATTTTTTTTTTGATAGCTTTGTTTTGACTTTTCTATTCTCTGCTTTGATATTGGAGGATTCAGAGCACTGCTCAAACTTTCGCACTGGTATAAAACGACAATAAAAACAATTCCAAGTTGCTAAAATTGAACAAAATATGCGTCCTTATTTCCTTGTTTGTTTGTTTTTTATTTTCAAATAGTGAATTTGTAATCGTTTACTGCTTCAGGGTGTACTAATGTGCAGTTCATTGCCCTGAGACAAACTCAATTACACTAGACAGCTCCACTAATCGCTTTCACTGGCAGCTCTAAACAGCTGTTGTCCGTCCACATCCTGTGCCCTGGACACCTAATCCTTAACACTGAGACCAAATCAGTTTGTGTAGCGGGAACAAAATGCATCTTTATGGTTCTACATCAAATTAGAGCAATCTCTCTCTCTCTCTGTGTATTTATTTGTACTGTATTCTATGTTTATATTCAAGTGCTAATGTGTACCTGTGGGTGTTGGTTATAATATGTCACACAAATACAAAGTACAAACCTGTCCAATTGTGAGACTAATGAGAAAATAACACTGTGCTGATGCCTTTCCATTTTTTAGTTTCTCTACAGTCTGTATTCGATGCATTGAATTTTTTTTCTTTTTTTTTTTTTCCCCCAGCATCTGACCAAAAGCTAGTGCTGCACTTAATCTTGTTGTGACCAATAATTTTGCAGCAAAGCCTGTTTTTGTGCAAGACCAACTTTTCTTAAGTGCCTCGACCTCCTTTTTTTCCAGCTTACGGCGGATAAAGCGGATGTTCTTATTTAGAGTGACTTTCAAACTTGATCTGTGGACTCCAAATCAAGCAGATCTTCAGGTCAATGCAGATTAGAACTATGAAGCTAAAACATACTAATTCATAGATGTTAAAGTGGTTAGTGACTCAGCAGTTCAGATGGCACAGGTTCCCATCTCTGAGATCTCTTTAGGACATCTATTAATCTGTTAGTATTGTATTTAATGTTTTTTTTTTATTTTTTATTTTTTAAGAAGGTCTGTATGAATTTCCCCTTCTTACAGGGTTTCAGCTCAATTCTGTTAAAGTAGCATGACGATATTATTTAATATTAACATGAAGCACTTGTAAATTGCTTTGTTCTCTAAGAATGACTACTTAAACACTAAACGTTAACGATTTTTAAACCCCTTAAGCACTAAAATGCCTCCTATGTAAGTCTAGGTTTAAATCTCTCTCTTTCTCACATACACACACTTTTGGATTAATATAGTCACTGAATAATTCATAGCAGTGACTGAATTCCCTGCCTTATAAAACAAAACGCTGATTCGAAAGGGTTACGTGTCGGTGTGTTAGGTGTTTGTATTTGTAGATAAGGTTTCGCTGATGGATGAAAAGTTAAATCTTTCCAGGAGGGAGAAGGAAATAAGCAGGTAGAGTGGACAATCACAGAGCATTATATCTGTAGTCCATAGTGAACACACTACGCCTGCAGTAATAGCTACTGTAATAGTTATATCTATTAAAAATCATATATTTTTTATTTTTTAAATTATATATTAGATGTTGTATTAGTCCTGGGCGATATGATTTAATAGGAAGATTGTGATGAATTCTGGTGCAATATACTTTTCGGATGGATTGCAGGTATTGTGATATGAACAAATTTCTTAATGAATGACTTTATTGCTGGAAATGTACAGTATTAGGATTTCTGCTTTTCATGGATCATGCAGTGGATTTTTTTTTTTTTTAATAGTTCTTCCAAAATGCAACTTTGCTAAAAATTCAAAACAAATATAGGACATGTGTATCGCGGTAACGTTTCTAAGCATCACAATCTGATATTTTTGTCATATCATTCCTAATGTTGTTATTATTATTAATAACACACAATGATTCCGGAGTCATATCTCTGTTTTTTTCAACGCGCAGGGCGTGAAACCGAGCAGCTTCGATAAGGTGGCCATACCCGAGGTGAAGGAGATCATCGAAGGTTGCATTCGACAGAACAAAGATGAAAGGTAAGCAGAGGTTTTCTTGATTTTTGGAGCCCTTAAATAACTCTGTGTGAGTGAGGTGGAAGAAGCAAGGATCATGATTGCAGGAGTGTGTTGGAGTGTGCAGGGCACACCATATACACACTCAGACTTGCACTGCGACCAAGAGTTTTTTCTAGTTTAACAATTGAATAAAGCATAAAAACCACCAAAAGACTAAAATGTGACTAATCTGGGGATTTATACAGTATAGATAAAAACAGATAAATAAACATAAGCAAGAATATCCTGACACAGGTACATTGATGTTTGTCTCTCACGTTCATGTTTTCTTTCTCCATTAGTCCCAATCATATACATTTGTCTAAATATTAGATTAATATTTTCATCAGTCTTACGGTAACTTGCAGAAAGTCAGAACTTTTTAGATCTGACCAGAGACTGGACTAATGCCCAGTTCTCTCAGGTGATAAAGGCTTTCCGGTTCTAACCTGCCTCAGTCCTACACTGAATCTTTTGTTGAACCTTATTGAGTTGCACACAGTCTGAAGGCACATTAGTATTAGATTTGTCAGTGCTGTGTTGTCTTAAAGCAATTATTTCTCATCTTAGTCCAAGTTCAGGCACTGTTCTGAAGCCCATGTGGTTAGGCTTTACTAAAAAGCCACCTCGGCTCAGCGAGTCTTCATCGTTCATGCTTTGTGAAACGGTTATGAGTGTGGAAACGATGATAAAGAAATGAAAGGAAAAATGTTCTGTTCTGTGTAAAACTTTGCACACCCTTACTTCAAAAGATCAGAAGTTAAAGTAAAAAAAAAATTAAATATTAGACTTTGTGTTTTTGTTTAATCTGTAGTTTTTACTTGAATGTTTCCCAAAATGACTAGTTTTCATGTAGATCTTTCATGTTGACTCAGCGAGGAGCTCGAAGCCAGTTGAGAAGTCCCTGAGTGTGTACAAACCTTTATCAAAAAGGTTTTGATGGTAGGGTTTCTAACGTATGATAGGATTTATCGATTCATTTGATTGTTGTTCCTTAATATTTCTATATTTATAGTGGAGGATTTTTTTGTTTATAAATTGTGATTATGAATAAAAGCATTATGCAAGCAAGTGTGTGTCTCAGTATACGATAACGTTTATACTTAGTCATTTCTGTGGCTATTCCAAGTCATGTAATTTTTTTTTTTTGTTTATTAAGCTGTCCGGTGTAACTTCATCTCATCTCCATCTCTCGCTCTCTCTCTCTCTCTCTCTCTCTCTCTTTACGTCACAGATATGCCATCAAAGTCCTGCTGAACCATGCCTTCTTCCAAGAGGAGACAGGAGTGCGAGTGGAACTGGCTGAGGAGGACGATGGGGAAATGGTCGCCATCAAGCTCTGGCTGCGCATCGAAGATGCCAAAAAGCTGAAAGGCAAATATAAAGACAACGAAGCTATCGAGTTCTCTTTCGACCTCCATAAGGATGTCCCCGAAGATGTGGCCCAAGAAATGGTGGGTGGTTCCTCAAACGTTCCTGTAGATCTAACCATATAACTCTGTTTATACGTCGATCTAACGTTCTGACGCCCGCTCTGCCGATTCACAGGTCGAGTCGGGATACGTGTGCGAGGCCGACCACAAGACCATGGCCAAGGCCATCAAAGACCGCGTGTCACTGATCTGCCGTAAACGAGAGCAGATAAAGTTGGTGCGAGAGGAGCAGGAGAAGCGCAAACAGGAAGCTGATCAGCAGCAACAGCTGAGCGAGTCTCAGAAGGCCTTGCATTTCGGACCTCCAGGAACACCAGGAGCCACTCAGACTCCGTGCAGCCTCCTGCCGCCCACTCCAGGCCCTGGACAGTTCGAACCAGAGGAGTTTGAAACAGACCAACTCCAACAGCTGCAGTACCAGCAAGGTGAAGTCTCCTGTCCCGTTTGTACTAGTAGTAACCAATTCTCAGGCACCTAGCTAGGGATTGGAATTTGCTCTTTTTTGTTTTTTTTAATATAAGGTATTTACATTCAAAGAGTCCATTGCACTGGTGGCTCAGTGGTAGGTGTTTCGCCTGCCATTTTGTTAAAATTGAATCCCGCTATTTAGGTATTATTGGGATTTAATTCACAAGTACAATGATACCTAATGATCTAATGTACAGGCAAATTTGTGTCTAAAGTCTAAAATTTGTGAGATTTAATCAACAGCAAGCATTTTGAATCTTAAATACATTTCTGAATCTTGTGTTGAACACAGGATTTATAATTATTACAGCCTATAAAGTGTGGGTGTATAGTGAGTAAGAAGCGATTTTTGGAAACAGCAAAGTTAACACAAAGTTAAAGGTGGGGGATTTGTATGTCCAGGGTGACCTCAGAAAAGCGAAATGGCTTTTTAGGGTTTGCTTTGCTTGAGGATTTTTAAACCTCCTGTAGTTTGTGTGACATGAATATCAGACACATTCAAGCATTTTAGATGTGAAGCAGAAGTCCGATCATGGGTCTGGCATACTGAGAAAACTTTCTTCCTTGATGGTGCCCAAGCACTAGTCAAACACTGGGATAAGTGCATTAGTGTAGCAGGGGATTATATAGAGAAATAAAGGCAGTTCTTAAGTCTCAGAACTGTGTTCTGTCATTTTGCACAATCAAAAGTCCCGGTTTTACTTGAACACCTGTCGAATATACTTTTAAAATACTTAAAAGCAAATGTAATTTTGAAAGGAATTTAAAAATGTAAATTTCTGGACTTCTGATTTCTTCCCTGCGTGCGTTACGCTGCGCTTTCTCTCCCCAGCTGAAGCTACGATGGACAGCGGACAGGGTTCATCCATCTTCTCAGAGTGTCAGCTCACCATGTCTTATGGTTCTCCTGCTGCATCTCATCAGACCCCCCAGCACCACCACCACCAGCAGCAGCAGCAGCAGCAGCAGCAGCCCTCCTACCCCACTGCCTCACAAACGACCCAGCAGCACCCAGGGTTCCCCCCACAGCCCATGGTAAGACCTAACACTCATAATGACGGAGAGGCAGCAGAGAAAGGGTCACATAGAGGAGAGAGCTTATTTCCCACCTTGCAGCCTGTTCGAGTTAGGCTTTAGAGCAGCGCACCCTGTAATTAATCAGCTCGCAAGCTGGTTTTCTGACAAAACAGCGATTTAAGGATTTGATTTAGCTCATAGCCCATGCGTTAACCCCTTAAACTTAAGCATATTGAACTGTAATAACGCCTACTGATAGGAAATGAATGTAGCAAAAACAGTTAGGAATATAAATGCTTCTAACGTATTATTATTATTATTATTAAGTCTAAGTCTAAACAATTGTTTTTTGACCTAAATCATACTTAGTGCAAAAGTTAAACAGAGCACTTTAAAGATCAGCTGGTGGTTAAGATGGGATGTAATATAATGTGATAGCCATGCTTTAATTAAGGCCACTTCACACTCGTTGATTATTTTTCCTATAGCAGCACTCGAGCGAGTGTTTCATTACTCTTCTTTCACCCCAGTGATTTGTTAATATTAATCGATTAATGGTGTTGTTTTTATTTATGACATAACAGATCATATCCTTAGCCATTTGTTTACAATCTGTTTACAATGTCATACATAAACAAAACAGTGATCATGTTTAATTTAACGTATTACAAAGCAAGTATAACTGTAATGTATTTTAATGTATTACAGAGCAAGTGTAAGTTCACATAGCAAGAGTTACCGCTTTAGCCTGATTGTTGCAAAACTTTGACAATGGAAAAAGAAATGCAATTGCATTTTTTTTTTTTTTTTACTTTGTGTACGATGATGATCTTAATGTAGCCAATTACTGTCAGAGCTACTGTGATATAAAACATCAGTAACGTCAGCCCAATCAGCAAGGACCAATCGTAAGCCTTGTGGTGTAAAAGCAACTAAACAACAAACAAGTGTTAATAAAATGATACAAGGTTTGACGCGTAATACAGTAGTAAACAGTGCACAAGTTTAGTGTGAACAGTTACATTTTGCCTAGTCACATCCACTACTTGTTTTCTGTTTTTCCTGAATCTATTTTATGTATGTCAGGGAGACTGGCTAGACTTTCTCCTGGGAGTTTAAGGGGATAGAGATAAAATTATATTAAAAAAGTAGAATTAGCTGTCACAGTCAGGAGATGTTAAAGATACAAATGGAGATAAGATGAGAGACTTGGGATTAGACGAGCTCCATGTCCATCCTGAATGCTGCTAGTTTGGGTGTGTGAATGTTTTGCGATGCATGTCTTAACCACTTTTCTTTTTATGCTGTGGTCATGTGGTTTGTGTGAGCTTATGGTTTGTTAAAGGAATGATGCCTGTGACAGCAAGACAACAAATTTACTGACAAAAACACAAAACAAAACAGCACTCCAGGGTTTGCATTGACACACACACACACACACACACACACACACACACACAGACACACAGACAGTATCATTATCTACTGTATACTGTAACTGCTCCTGTGCAC
>JAOVVA010000016.1:15707064-15722850 GCA_028565275.1 Leiocassis micropogon
AAACCGGTTTTAATAAATCAGTCCAGGAACACGATGATAGAAAATGGCTGTCCTGTAAAGCTGTCCCAATGGAGAATAATCCTACCAAAACAGAGGTCACAGTCCAATACAGCGGTAAACAGCTCTGAGACAGATTTAGTCACGTGGATTGGTATGTTTTATATTGTATTTTTGTGTCAAAGGCGTTTAAGACTCAGAAGAATTAAGAACAAATCGGACTTAAGAACGTGCTCCCAAAACGGAACTCGTTCATAAGTAGGGGACAACCTGTACTATGCAATGATGATAAAGTTCTATCTATCTATCTATCGATCGATCGATCGATCGAAACTCCCAAAATAAAAACAAAACAACCTTGCCACATGGACGTTCAACAATAAATTGTAACTGAAAAATGTGTAGGTATTTAATTTATTTATTTTTTTTTAAATGTAAATGTTGGTGGAAGACGAAGGGCTGCTTTTCTAGGAAAATAACGTACTTTGTGGTGTAAAAGGTATCACACCCCTCTGTCGTATAACATCACATCCCTGTTTCATTCATGTAATTAAAAGTTAGTTTCAAATATAACATAAAAATATACACAGCTAAACCAGCTTGTCTTGCAAGTTGCACTGATAGTTGTTTACTACACACAAAAAAAAATTTATTTCCTCTTGTTGAGAACGAAATATATCTGAGCATGAACTTCATCCACTTCATATGCATTATAACAAAGTGTGTAGGTTCAAGTCTGACCTTTGGTCTTGGCATGCTGCCCATGTCTGTGTGTTTGCATGGTCGTCAGCAGTGTGTTAGTGAGTCGAGTCCTCGGGTTGTGTCTTCGTCGCAGTGCGTGGAGCGTCTGTTCTTCCAATACCAGGCAGCTCTGGTGCAGGTAGCCCTTCTGGGTGTACAGTCTTTTTAGCCTTTACCACCATGATTTGGTGTGCCTTAACCCACCGTGTGTGTGTGTGTGTGTGTGTGTGTGTGTGTGTTTTTATATATATATATATAAAACACTGAGAACAGCCACTGAATTCTGTTGGTTTGTGTGTTGGTTTTGTGTGTTGTTTTTGTCATGCCTTTTGGTTTTGCGAACACTCAAGGTCTGTTTTTGGCACTCGGAGTGGAATGCCTTTTTTTTCTTTTTCTTTTTCTTCCCAAGTGTATTTTGCTCGAGGCATGAGGTTATGCTGATTGCTGCTAGTTTGGTCCCTTTGCATCACTTACGTATTTATTTATGTATTGATCTTACCTAAATGGAATCGTGAACGGTGATCTTCCCTGACTGCATTTGGCCTTGCAGCCTTCGTCGCCCCCTCTGATCCAGCCCATCCAGACTACAGATCTCTCGCCCTTCATCCAACCGATCATCACACTTACCCCACTGCCCCTCTCCTATCTCCCCCAGCCGTCTGGGCCTGGCCTGGGCCTCGTGCCTTCTGTATCAGTGCCCGCTCAGCCGCTCCCACTAACAGTGGTCCAGGGACAGCAGCCGCTCCTTGTGGTGGCTTCATCAGTTCCCTCCTCCCCAGCACCAGGAGCCGTACCATCTGCATCTCCCTCGGCACTGCTCACTGCGCCATCGCAGCCCTATACGATGCTTCCTCATCTGCCACTCGCGACCACTGTGCCAACAATCTGTGTGGCTACTGTTACCACTCCTACTGAGCAGCCTGGGTTTGCGCCAGACTCCCCAGCTCAGGTACCTCTGCGAAGGATGCCATGCCAAACAGCCTCGAACTGAGCTCACCATGTTGTTGTGTGGCAATTAATTATTATTATTTTGGTTGTTTTTCATACAAGTAAGCTGCGTGTAGTCTGTATCGTAACTTTTTACAATGATGGAGTTAAGACTGATCAGAAGTATGACTCATGTCAGCCTTCATCTACACCTGATTTATTTTTCTTTTTTTTCTGTCTCATCTCGAGGTGGTTATTGAGTTTTATTTTTCCATTCCAGGCATCCCAGATCGGTTCCCAGACTACAGATATGTTACAGCTTCAGGCTCCATCAGTGCCCTGTGGAATGGAAAGGTAAATCTCTGGGCTTTTTCTTTAGATATTTTTATACCACTATTGAGTTTTGAAGTTTTTACAAGGTGTGAGTTTATTTTCTTTAAGTTCTAAGTTGTACATTTAAAAAAAGATCTGATGTGCCCATTCGAATATATACAGTACATCCTATACATAGATCCTGTTATAGCAGCAGTTCATTTACTTACTTTGTTTGCTTTGTACAACAGCTGCTCTACATCAGGGCTTCTTAAACTTAATATTCAAAGGTTCGGATTTGATTTCTATTCAAGATCAAAAGTATGAAATGATTTGTGATAAGCAAAGGACCATTTAGCGTACTCGCACATGTAAGTCAGTCCAAGACAAGAAATGCCACTGTTCGCCTGCAACCAGATGCTTGAACCAAAGCAAATCTAATTTTCTAACTTTAAAGCAACATACATAAAGTAACAGGCACAGTTTTTGCTCATGGACCTGATCAGCTTCAACTTTGGGTTTAAAAAAAAAAGTTTACAGGTGTTTTAGAAGAAAATGTAACTACAAGAGATCTGTAATCTTTAAAAACTAAATAAGCAGGGTAAGTTTATCTGTTTTAATACATAAATAATCCTGATTAAACAATGACAACACGCTTCAAGAATAAATTTATCTGTGGATAAGTGGCGGGGGGGGGGGCGCGACACAACACGGTGAATTCTACTAGCTGTTCCAGGAGGACAGAAAGAGTGCAGCTGATTGGCTGGTTCTTGTCACATGACGGAAAAGTTGCGTATTTTTAATTTTATCTCGCTGAGGCGGGAACGCGCATCTGTCAGACCATGTGCTTTTCACGATGAGCGCGCAGAAGATACGACACGTATGCGCGCTCCAAAAACGAGAGCTTGTTAGCATCCGTTAGCTAACGGGCAAATTTTTTTTGTTTTTGAACGAGCGCGTGTTAGCCGACCCTTGAACTCTAGCGCTGTCAGCGTTGCCATGACAACGACGTCAAACAAGGAAACCGATCACGTGTAGCCCTAGTCTCGTCACAGGATCTCCAGATAAATAAAAAAACAGTTTATTTAACAGGTATAACGTGTTTTTTTGTTGTTTTTACAATGATTATTAACTATTATTTATTTCCAGAGTAGGAAATGTATTACACTGCCGCTTTATTACGTCGTATTATTACGTTGCGAATTGGAGGTTTGTGACTTTGAAAAACCCTGCGCTGCCCTATATATGGACATACGTCATAATAAGCTGATTAAAAGCAAGATTGTTATAAAAATATATAAAATATTTAAATTTTAACATTATAATAAAGCTACATTGTATTAAGCTATGTTTAAGCTTCATTAGCTTCAAGAGAGAGAGAAGATATACAAGACTGGCGAGAAAACCATCATTTACATGAGAAGAGAAAGTTGTTTTGTGGGTAAAAACTAATTGTTCAGCTCATCAATAAGCTAAATCTGGTTATGACTGGGGAATTGCACATGTGGAGATGGTATTAAGACATCTTTCACACCGGGCTGCTTCACACCATCCTATTATTATTTTTATTTTGCTATAATAGATCGTCCTAAAGTGTTTATCCCCCTCCTACTTATCGAGTTTAGTTCCGTATAACCGCGCACCACCTTTTAAGAGCTTTTTGTGCATTTATCTCCCCACAGCAGCCACTCTGATGTGGCGTCTGGAATGAGTGACGGAAACGAGGGCGTGACTAGCGGCAGACACGAAGGTCGTTCGACCAAAAGGCACCAGCGCAGATCCGTACGCAGCCGTTCCCGCCACGACAAAATGAACAAAGCCAAACTTAACGTGCTCAACGTATGTCTATGCCATTCGCCATGCACCATGTCTTTTACATCAAATCCTGTTTTTTGTTTTTTTTGTTTTTTAAAGACTGCACGTCTAATCTTGTCCCGTAGATCTCCAACATGGGCGACAGGGTTGCCGAGTGCCAGCTGGAAACACACAACAGGAAAATGGTCACATTTAAATTTGATCTGGATGGAGATAATCCTGAGGAGATCGCTCAGATCATGGTAACCACACACACTGGTCGTTATCAGATCTGATTTTCGAGCGGATTGTTGAATATCTTCTCGTTTTCATGTTTTTTTAAACATGACCAGATGTTTGTACTGAGATACGCTGTTGAAGGAATACAGACATAAATTAGTTCTCATGAGAGATCGATATTGAGTAAACCCCAAATTCCAGAAACAACAGACCTAATTAAAGGCTAGTGTTTGGAATTGTGATTTGGTTTCACATAATTAAATTTTGTACTTGGCAGCACTATTTAAAAACTGAAAGAAAATAAAGGTTAATTAGGGTCATGGATGGAATGTTTTTTTGTTTTTGTTTTTCTTCATATTTTTTCAGACACGTTAGAAACGTTTGTCCATAGAAACGTACAAGTTTTATTTATTTTGCGCTATAATTTATTCTGTATATTGTGTTAACTTTTGTATTTCCCTCACTAGGTTGAAAGCGGGTTTATTCTGGAAACTGAGCGGGAGTCTTTCATCGAGCAGGTCCGGGAGGTCATTGAGACCGCAGATGAAAGAGGTCTTGAAAGGGAAGGCAGCCAGGTACTGCATCAAAACACCTGGAGCTCCTTTACTTAACCATGTTGAACAATTTGTTTTTGATTTAATCTCCACTTAGAGTTAGACGATTAGTCTGAATTGCAATTAATTTCTCAACCATGCCGTGATGAAAACCTGGTCTTGCTCATGTTCTGCAGACTAGGATCAATCCTGAAGAGCATTTAAGCGCTCCATATACACCTCTCCAGCCAGGTAAGAACCTCATTACCTCCCAGTACCTTTTGCATCATTTGTTAATTTCAGAAAAAAATCTGTTTAAACTCTTGGTCCAGATGCATGCGCGAGTACGACTACAGAGGTGGTGACCTCGGCAGGACGCAGGTTCTTTGTCAGTCCTGTTCCTGAGTTCAGGCTGAAGGAACAATTCTTCAGCGCAGTTCAACCACCTGCTCCTATTTTTGAGCAGGCTGTAGCACGTAAGTGGAAATATTTTATATGTATATATTGATGTAATGATCTATAATTTGTTACATTTAACTGATGCTTGCCTTGTTATCAAAATAACTAATCCATTGTTCATGGATGTTATGACATCGCATTGCAACACAAATATGATTGTCTTGTTTTTTTCAGCAGCAGGTCTCCCTGCGATCGGCCTGTCTCAGTCCGCCTCGTCACTTTCCCTTCAGCAGGCATTTGCTGAGATCCGTCAGGGCCAGTATGACCCTGGGCCGAGCACAGCACCCCCTACTCTCAACATATCCCTCCCTCCACTGTTACCTGCACTCAGCTCCTTGCCTCCTTCCTCCACTACGATGCTGTCATCTCCACCTCTGCCAGCCGAGCTAGCTGGTCCTCCTCTCGCAGCCTCCTCCTTGTCCTCCTCTCCTCCTCCATCACTCACTCCTGTAGTGGTCTCTCTGCCTCCTCAGATCCCCCCGCTGCCTGTCAGTCAACCCATTGGCACCAGTATGACGCCTCAGCCTTTCCCAGCTCCGCCCTGCTCTGCCCCTTCTGGTGTTTTTCCAGTACACACTACTATCAGCAGCACAGCAGTGCCAAGTAGCATAGCTCCGCCCTGCCAACATGCTCCTGTTATAAGCAATGTGATTCCTGTTGGAATCGCAGAACAACCCATTGTTGTCTCCAGCGTAGGCCAGATTACTCCTGTCGTTACCCCAAGCACAATCATTCAAACCCCTCTGCTCCCCCCTAGTGTCATCGCGCCACTTCCGATCACCGCCCCGTTGCCACAGGTGCCAGTCACCAGTAGTGCCCCTGTGGTGCAGCCCACCCTGGTTCACAGCCAGCCACAGCCTTCCACGCTGCCCAGTCAGAGCCATTCTCACTGTACCGAGTGCGAGAGTGACTCTCAAAGCAAAACCCCAGGCATAGATGACATCCATGCTCTAGACAAAAAGCTGCGCTCGCTCTTTATGGACATGGGCGCAGGTCCTTCTTCCGCCCCAGCTGATGCCGGCGCCGGAGAGCCAGGTGCTCCCAGCGCATCCTCCCCTACCACCTCCAGCACCAATCCTCTTCCTCCTACTAGCTTACCTCTGAGCTCTCCTATGACCACCCCAGTCACTTGCACCACCCCTGGCAGCAAAACGCCGTTGTCAAGATTGCCGGTGAGTGGCTTTGTGAATGGAACCAAACATTATAACTTATAACATAAGCTGACATGAACACTTTGTTTTTTCCCCCTTTCTCTATCAGGAACCTCATTCTGTAGAATCACTAACACCCTATGGATTGACAATTTTGCTATTTAACATCGCACACAACCTCGGCTTCTACACAAGATGCACTAGTGCATGTGACTTTCTGGGGATTTAAACATTCAGTGATGTGCCTTTGTTAGAAAATATTACTGTTAAAAAATACTGAAGTTGGGTGTTTTACAAAAACAGCACATCATGTGCATAAAACAAGCTTATGTTATAGCAGCTGTAAGCAGCCTTTCTTTCACAAGGCTGTTTAAATTTAATTTAATTTAAATTTAACTTTCTAAATGGAGCATTTAGCGATTTTGTGGTTCTATAGTAGACACACAAGTCATTTATCGGGTTAAGCGTTTAATCAAGGCAGTTTAGTCCCCGTGCTTGGTGGGTTTCTTCCCACAGTCCAAAGACATGCAGATTAGGCAAATTGGCGTTTCCAAATTGCCCGTAGTGTGTGTGAATGAGTGTGTGTATGTCTGTGTGCCCTGTGTGGATTGGCACCCTGTCCAGACGGGGGTATAGAGCGGTATAGACGATAAGTAAGTGTTTAATCCAAACCTCAATCATATGAAAAACAAACAAAGCTAAAAATTAATAACTTAAAGAGCTTTGTGAATTGAAAGATCAGGATTAATAGGCTCCAATAAATAAGCAAAAAATATAATTGCACACTGGTAAATTAATATTTAAATACATGGACTATGTTTATTAAACAAATCTTTTTTTAATTAAGGGAAAAACATTTCACAACACAGCAATAAAACCCGTTTTAGTAGAATACATTTCAAAGCTAAAAGTCTGGCCAGGTTAAGGGTGGTTCCTCTTGTAAGCTGCATGTTGCCTGTAGGTGGCACAGTAGCCGTTTTCGGCTAGCACTCTCTGTACCAAATGCTGTGGTTTGATCTCCATCTTCATCTCGTTAGGTGTTGCCTGTCGGCTCCGAGCAGGCCGGCACGCCACCCACAGAACATCCGCCTCTCTTCCCGGGACCTTGTCTAACTCAGGTGCATTATTCTTCCCTCTTCTGTCAGTACACCTCTTTTGTTATTTAGTCTTATACTTTCCTCACCATGTTAAACTCGACTTTCACACTTGTGCCTTTTTCTCTCTATATCTCTCTATATATCTCTCTCTCCATGTCTTCTTTTATCCGCTGTCCTGAAAAACCAGCCAAGGCATGCGGCGAGCTGTCTAATCTGATTAATATCAATTTTGCATGGCATCACATTTTTGTGAACCTCATTAGGCCTGAGATTCTTATTAACTCCCTCTCTCTCTCTCTCTCTCTCTCTCTCTCACCCTACGTGTAAAGAACGGTGGGAGGGAATTATTTTACATAGATTATTTTTTTATAAATATTTATTAGCCTAAACTGCCTTTCGAAATATGAGAAGAGGCAGCCTTACAGAAAGCCATTTTCCCTATTCATATCCCATAAGATATATATCAAGCATATAAAATACTACTTAAATCTTCATCACACTTAGATTTGATCTGAATGAAGCATTTAATTTCCCTGGCTTAAAGCCATTGAGTGCAAATTGCTTCAGTGCAGATTAAACACTTAAACTGAGCCTTCCTGTTAAAATAAATAAATAAATAAAAAAAAGTAATTGGAAAATGGGATGATACCTCACTGGTACAGAACACAGAGTATCCTTCCAAAAAGATCGGCAGACTCAAGACCCGTATTAAAGTTTAGGTTTTTTTTTGTTTGTTTTTTTGCGTGTAAATTAACCTTCTTTTTCTTATGATGGATTTGCGTGTCTGAGTGTATTTTGAACTATATGACTAAATGTCCTTCACTAACGAGTTAACCGGGTTGTTCCTCAGTCCCAGCAACCCCTGGAGGATCTGGATGCCCAGCTGAGGCGAGCTCTAAGTCCCGAGACAGTGTCGGTTAGTGGTGTCGCACATCAGGTGCATATTTTATTTCTAGATAATCATAAATGTAAATGTTCAGACATTTGTATTTGACAAAAGGACCAGATCAGGCTCGGATAAAGCTTTGCTTTGGACATGGTAGTGAAGTATGTGCTGTGTTTGTGTGATTTGACATGTAATTTTTCCTTTCTCTTGTCTTTCATCTGCAGTCCTCTCATACCGGGATGCCTGTTGGAGGGCAGGCAGGTGTGTGCTGCCTCTTTTACTTACTGTAACTGCAACATTTGACTTGTCAGATCAATTTTAAATGGTCTGATGTTAAACTGAAAAGCAATCATTTAGCCATGTCTTAGAAAAGGGGTTTTATTTTTTCATTATTCACATTAATCGTTATTGAATTATTGATCACGTCTCATAAATGTCTATTTCAGTTCCATTTTCTCTTGAAGGTGAGCCAGGGCCAATTCCTGCACCCAGCGGCATTACGCTGGGCCGATTTCAGGTAATCACTACAGTACATAACGTTCACAACATTATTTCTTATTCTTACTTTCATTTAATTAAATTTTTTTTCTTTCTCTTCTGTCTTTCTCTCCGACTCTTCCAGGTGTCGTTAGCAGCCGATGACCCTTCCGCGCTGCTCCCCACCACCACCTTTAGTGACTCAACTTCATCTACCACCTCTTCATGCACCTCGTCTTCTAATCTCTCCACTCCTGAAAGCACGCTGCACAAGGCTTCTCGTCCTCTGTGTGACTCGGGAGTCGACGTGGTAGACAGTTTGCTCCCTGCGCCCCCCAGCCAGTCCACTACAATCGGGCGCTTCCAGGTCACCACCAAGAGCGAAACTACAGTGGGCCGTTTCTCTGTGAGCCGAGCCCCCGACGAGCCAACCGCTCCCGTGCCTGAGGACACAGGGTCTCCTGTGAGACAACCCCGGAGTCCTCCAGCTGTAGGCAATGGCCCTGCACTCAGTCCTGAGGCCAAGAGCACGATGAGCTTGAACAACTCCTTTAACTCTTACTTAAGCAGCGATAATGACTCCGAATTTGAAGACGAGGACTTCAAAAAGGAAATCAGCAAGCTGCGTGAGAAGTATGTTTTTCTCTCTCTCTCTCTCTCTCTCTCTCTCTCTCTCTCTGTTTTACTGCTTAAAATCAAATAAAAAATCTCACTTGTCATGCTGTATCATGAAACAAATGCGTTATTTTACATCTAGATTGGTCTGAAATTACATTTTACAATTTAAAAATTTTAAGAAAAATACCTGGTCTTGGGGTTCATATTTATCTTCATCTTTTTTTTTTTTTTTTTTAATGAGTCAACACATTCTGACCTGTTATAAGAACGAATTTAACAGCGCTGTAATATTGGTGTAACTTAATAAATAAAACAGCAGTAGCAGTTCGTCAGTACAGTCGACCCCCGAAATTCGCGGGGGTTACGTTACTAAACCATTGAATGCCTGTAAATGCCTATTTTTATAGTTTAACCCCTAAATATAACCCCACATATGCTCCCAAAACACTTTCATTTCATTTCGAATACATTACTTAATACTGTATACAGCTTAATACATTACTCTTAAAAAAATAAAAGAAAGAACAGTATTATATTTTATATGGAAATTTAGCTGAATTTACGTTAATATTTCTGTTACAAAATTAGTAAATTATATTGTTCTTAACATTGTAGTGTTAAAACGCATGAGAAATTATACATTGCCACAAAAAAGGCATAAAATTGTGGGGGTTTCAGCAAACAATTATTAGGTTAGGTTCAAAGGAAAAAACAAGATACAAGATTTAGGGACGGGAATCACCAGGGCTCACATGATACCTATGTGCTGATTCGATCTATAAGTATCACAATTTCATAAACATCTCTCTCTCTCTCCCCACCCATCTTTATTTATTTATTTATCAGACCCTTCTGTTTTTTTCCCCTTTCTTTTTGTTCTTTTTAACTGTGTAAAATAAGATCTAGCATGTAAATGTGTAGACTAATTAATGAAACAATAATTAAAATAGAAAATGCATTAATATTTAGTAAATGTGAACACTTTAAATCCTAAATTTAATAATCATTTGATTGATTAACATGTTTTGGTTTTTTTTTTAATGTACTTTTACATTTTCTTTTAATCCCTACATTACATCTTTTTATTTCTGATCACCATTTGTCTTTTGTTTAGTTTTAACTGAACAGGACCCACCTGACATCACAGAAAGCTTTCTATCATATTGAGGTGTCAATACTGTACTGGTCAGCCCAGTGATTCTCTTGCTAAAGTCAGAGATGTTCTTAATATTTCTTGTGATTGTCTCGTCAGGCACATGATGGAGAGTCAGGCGTTGTACGCTCGGCAGAAGGAGGAGATCGACGCTCTTTTCGCCCGAGTTGGCAAAGTCCCACCTGCCATCATAAACCCACCCGCGGTCAATCTGGCTGGCCGAAGGCGCCGACCCACCAAGAGCAAAAGCAGCAAGTCGAGCCGCACGAGTTCTCAGGGCAGTAAGAGCCCAGTGCAGCCTGGTAAGCTTTTATTATACAGAGTGGGTGCTGATCACATGCCTTACGCAATTAAACATGACCTTGGAAATAACAAGCTGCTCTTTCTGTCTCTGTATGTTAGGGAGCACCACTTTATCAACTCAGAGTGCCCCCTCGGTGTACCCAACCCAGCAGTCCTTGCCCGCCTCCGGTGGGTTGGCAGAGACCGGGAGCAACCCCCTACTCCAGGCTTTCAAGCCCTCACCCTCCAGCGATAACCTGTACTCAGCCTACACCAGTGACGCAACGCTATCCGCCCCCAGCCTCTGTCTGCCCATGCATGGTAATACACTTACACAAAACACATCACTCACATACCCCCCTGCTTCTAACCCTTACGCTGTGCCACAGGCCTTTCATACCAACATAAAGAGCGGTTTTGCTGTAATATGTAGATTTATTGTTTTATTCATTCATTTAAACTTTTAAGGTTTGGAAATGAATTTATAGATATATTACACTCAGTGACAGTTACAGTCATTGTTTTAGCTTAGTGTTTTATTGAACTAGATCCATGACAACATGGAATGAATAAGACCCTTAAAGAATAAGACCCTTCAGGTGTATTAAATTCAAGAGCAATGAGGTCATGTAACACGTGAGGTGTTGATACCTTGCGGATCATATCCTGGAACGTTTTATTACTTCTGAATTACAGCAGTTTTTTTTCCAAGAATTACACATTTTAATTAATTTGTGGGCATTGGTGGTATGCGGAAGCCCTGGGTTCGATTCCCACTCAATGGCCAAACCTCAGTCACTGAATGCAGTGCCAGTCTCAAGGGTGGGTTGCATTCGGCATAAAAACCTGTGCCAAAATTTGGTGCGGATCGGATGGTCTGTTTTGGCAAACCCCGCCAACAGGAGCACCCGAAAGACTAACAGCAACAACAGCACATTTTAATTCATTTAAGAACAAAGCATACCTGTTACCTAATGGGAACGTTTGAGAAACAAGTTAGTTCTTGTTATCACTTGCACTATAGCAGCCCTCTAACAGCTCACAAGTAATTTTTTAAGACTTTTACAAATCTTGCGTTAATATTCCTGGCATTAACATTAAAGTCTCCTTAAAGACAATTTCACAATGTTGACAGTTGCATACCCATTTATGTGAAGCGTCTTGCGAACCAGTCCCTATGAACGAGGTGTTGTTATAGAAACGATAGCATAACCGGTCATTTGGAGCTGCTGTCCTAGAAAATGAATCAACACCTTCTGACCAGTACAGTTCTGATTGTAGTATTGGTATAACTTCTTATAAATCAGTAGCAGCACGTCAGTACATGAAAATTAGGGACAGGAATCAACAAATGTGTTTAGGGACAGGAATCAACAAATGTGATTTTATCACGATACTTATGTGCTGATTCGATTTATATTGCGATCCTCTATCACTTTTTTATAAATATCCCAATTAATTTTTTTTTTAGATGATGTAACAATTACAAACTTATGCAACCTGAACGATAGAAGAATGCAATATAGTATATATTCATCAAATGCAAATAGTATATATATTAGTTAAATAATCATTTTAAAATATAGATTTTGGAGATACTGTAGATAAATTGGCACCCAAAAGAATCTTGATTCTTCAACTTCAATCAATCGAACCAACCATACCCCCCCCCCCCCCATTTCTAACGGGAATATTAATTGTTTAGATAAAAATAGTTAAGTGAGTTGTATACAATAACTTTACTTAAAGATTAGATTGATAGAGCTTTGTCTCTGACATTACAGTGTGAATCCCTGCTTTTCTATACAGGGTGGCCCAAAAATCTGAATCCATGGGCACATTTGCTTTTCATAAATTTTTATATTTTTTTTTCTTTTTATTTCAGAACCATGATGACTTTGAAACTAACAATAAAAGATCAAATAAAACCAAATCTGACTAACGTTACTCGCCTTTTTTTTTTTTTTTTTAGTAGCCAAGTCAGAGAACATCAAAATTTGCTCTAATTCATACTTTTAAATGTATCTATTTTTTTGCCTTAAGATCCAGACCTTTGGACCACCCTGCATATTAATGTCTTTGTATGACATCGTGCAAGTCTTTCTAAAAACTCATGAGCGCATGCTTTGGCGTAGACCCTGCTGTAGACGTTAGCTTCCGAGTGTGCTTCCGCTTGCCTCATTCACTGATCAGTGAAGCTCCATGCTCACTAATCTTAAAGCCTCTGCTACTTTCTGTCTTTCTCTCTCTCTCTCTCTCTCTCTCTCTCTCTCTCTCTGTCTTTCTCTCTGAGGAGCTCATGACTCTGTTTTCCATTCCTACTGTGCATTTGTGTATGTCTCCTTCTTCCTCTCCTTTTTTCTGCCCTCGTTCTTTTTTTCCTCTTTCTCTTCCCTCTTTTGTGCCACACAGGCTGTGTAAAGTTCAGCTGTGGGTCGGACAGAGTGACCTTCAAACCAGGTGGCAGAAGGACCCGTTTTCTGAGTACGCCGTGCTTGGCTCTTTGTGTGTAACGCTTTTCTTTTTGTCTTTTTTCCTACACTCTGACGTGTTTCTTGTTTTGCGAACACTTTTCGCGCCATCTCAAAACCATCCAAATTCATTCCTAAACTGGATTAACCAGCATTAGACCCGCGTCATGCGTCACTATATTCTAGCATAAAATAATTTTTAATGACGGAATGAATTTTTTTAATTTCTGATTTTAGGGTTATTTATTACTACATTTACAAATAACAATATTTCTGCAGTTGATTTAAAGATCGTTGCATCTTAACACTAAGAGTAGATATTTGTATAGGCGATTTCTCCATGCTCTTTTTTTTTCACTCCACAATCATCTGTGATTCGACATTCTCTTACACTCTTATCCTTAAATCTAAAACACGACCCATTGCATTTATTACATTTTTCAACCATCTTACTCAAATACTAAAAACTTTAACCTTCATCATAACTGTTTAATATATTTGTGCATTCAATTTTTTATTTGTGATTTAATGTCTGTTTCCAAACCACAGATTCATTCTGAAATCTTTAGACAATTTTTTTTTCAATATAAATGATTTCCATATAGCCTACAAATGTTATCTTTATAATTATTTCTTATTATTAAATGTATACCATGTTTGGTTCATTGCACTACAATGTATTTGTACATCAGAGATATTTAAATTTACTCACATTATCTGTTGTGAAGGGTAAACATTTTCTGCACCCCTTTTGATTTGCGCATACAATATATATTTTAATGCATCTTTACAGTATGTATTTTATTTTATGTTGTATAAATATTGCAACATTAAAGTGTAAATCTGCATCTACAGTATTTATTAGAGCTCGTCTCATGAAAAGTTCAAACAAGACAATGAAACCTAAAAGTAGGTATTTCTGTCAGAAGTTCATGGGAAAAATAATTAGGGAAATGAGCTATCACAAAACCTAAATCAGAAAATAGGTTTTCTTTTTTTTTTTTTACAGAGGTGAAAAGCATGAAATAGAGAACACGAAGATATAGACATGAGCAAAGACTAGAAAATAAATCAGCAAAAACAAGCATCTCTACAATAGAGTACATGTTTCTCATATTTATAATGATAAAGCAAAAGCCTCAGTTGTTTGATGGATGTTCAAGTCAAATGGGGACTTTTAATTGTACAGAATAACAGAACACCATAGTGAAAGTAAAAACTATTTCTCTATATAATCCCCTGCTACACTAATGCACTTATCCCAGTGTTTCACTAGTGCTGGATCCCATCAAGGTAGAAAGTTTTCTCAGTAAGCCGCAGCCTGTTTCACGTCTGAAACACTGGCCTCTCAGGAACTCCTATAATGGCCCAATCAAGTAGAAATGGCTTGGAGCCATTCCACTATCACGGATTTACGACCTTCTATAAAATGTCTGCACCGTTTAAATGTTTTACTGCGGCCAAGAGTCTCATCACCGTGCTCTTAATCGGTTTTACGCCTACATTAAGCAGAAATTTCATCACAAGTCCAAGTTTGACTTGAACGCCCCTCATATTACAGTTTTTTTTATTACAGCTTTAATTGCACAGGAGCACATATTTCGTACACTTTTGTTTATTAAAATGAAAGAAAGTCATGTTGAGGATTAGCACGTGTGCTCTTTTAATTTTAAACTGTAGTTCACGGTCTTGCTGTATCAGGATAGTAAGTAAAGATGCTCTTCCTGTAATGCATTGTGTTGGAAGTGGAGTGATTGAACACTGACTCTCTCCAATCCCGTGCTTCTCTTCATGCTTCAGGGAAGATGGTGAAAAAAGTCTGCCCCTGCAACCAACTCTGTAGTAATTATCTTTCGCTCCTTTTTTATGTGCCCTACTCCTCCTGTCCTCCTTTCCCTTCTACTTCTACTCCTCTTTCCTACTTTATTTCCTCACTTTCTGTTGTCCTGTTTCGCTCTGTGTATATATATTTATGTCTGTCTGTGTCTGTGTGTGTGTGTGTGTGTGTGTGTGTGTGTGTGTGTGTGTGTGTGTGTGTGTGTGAGTGAGAGAGAGAGCGCACGTTTGTGCATGTGGCTTGTTTGAGCATGGCACGCTGAGCACTGCTTAGCACTCATTCCTGGCTTGAGCATTTTTCTATCCTGACGATCCGTTCATGTGCTGTAAATGTTGCTTTTCTAATTTAATAATATATTTTTTTAATAATATTTTTTATATCAAATATTCGCATGCTCTTCAACAAGAGGCATTTTCTAATCATGGCACTGTCATTACTGTAGCAGGCAGGTGAATACACTAAAAAATGTCATTCTGTTACATCCAGGCTAATCTAACGCCCTGCTTTCCCTGCACTAACACTTTCATTTTTAAGGCTAAATCGATCAAATTTAAAAATATTGGTTTAGGAATAATAGTCTATGTTTTAAAGATGCTGTGGCCTCAAAATGGCCTTCATCAATGGAGGATAATCTATTTAATTCACTTAGCTTATAAGCAGATCAACTGTTTAAGTTAAACCCAGTTTCATGATAAGTGCTAATAAATAAATTGTTTAATTTGAACATAAGGTACTGTGCAAAAGTCTTGAGCCATCCCTCATTTCTTCATATTTTGTTTCCAGTGAGCCAGACTTTCTTGTAAAAATCTTT
>JAOVVA010000016.1:15732463-15743512 GCA_028565275.1 Leiocassis micropogon
GTCTACAGAAACGACTAGGTTTGAGAGGAAATCTGCAAATTCACAAAGAAATTCAGAATACGGCCCTGGAGGTCTGTTAATTATAATTAGTGGGATCGACTGAGCTGACTTAATATTTGTAGCTACACTTATGTTACTATAGAGAACTTTAAATGCATTAAGTTTGTATCCGTGTTTTTGCACGATAGATTATCATTGTAAATAACTGCAACGCCTCCTCTACCCGTTAGCCGGGGCTGGTGTATGTAGATGTATCCAGGACGACTAGCTTTATTTGAAGCTAGATACTCATCCTGTTTAATCCAGGTTTCTGTTAAACAGAGTATATTTAATTTCATTAACAATAACTGCTTTTGATGCGTGAGATCTTATATTTAACAGTCCTAGCTTCAGATCTGAGGTGCCGGCTGCGCATTCAGTGTGATCCGAGTTTGTGGTATCTATGTTAATTAAATTACGAAAAGTAATTTGCCCTACAAATTCAAGTCACAAGTCAGTGCACTTGTAGTGCCAGGAAAAAAAAATATGATGGTTAAAGAAGGAAGGGCATGTGGTGTTAAATCCTGTGTGGGGTTGAATATGCAAAAATAAATTTCCACTATGGTGACCCTAAATGGCAGCAATTCAAAGAACAACATATTGTAGTTGTCTCCATAGTATGAGGATTTTTATTTTTTGAAACGGCTTCAAAGCCATACACCACTCAACCAGAACTAGTTGTAGCACTGAGGATCAGTTCGTCAGCGCGTCAGTTCTGATACATTCTTGTAATCAGTCCAAGTTTCAGATGCACAAAGATACCGCACCATATAGCATTTTATTTAAACTTTTTTTTTTTATTGTATTACAGGCTAAACATGGATGCATAGGTGATATAATTACATCAGAACCTGAAAACAGCTACAGTTTTACTAGTTAGCAAAGAAGACCCTGCATAAATACTAAAGCATTAGAGCATTTTTAAAGCTTTATCCACCTGTATTCACCTCGACATAAACCACTTGCTATTATCACTTTCTAAATACACTGATGTTTTCCCCCAATTCTTATAAATGCAAATATATTTTAACAAAAAAGTACCTTCTGCAAAATAACTTGTAATCTATATATATATAATATAAATCAATGAAAGGAGCATAAACACGTCCCCATCTTCTTTTTTGTTTCTCTCTGCTGTATATGTGTGTGTGTATATTATATATATTATATAAATAAAAAATATATAGCTCCTAGCTCTTCAACAGTCAGCAGTTTACATTTTTTTCCAACCTCTTGTTTGAGGTTCATTCGCTTCATTTAAAAATCAAAAATCTCTTACCGCAGGATATACACATCACTCTCCTGCCCTCTGTCTTTTCTGCTACATACTTAAGAACAGCAAATAATTAGATCTGCAGAGCGACTGGAGAGTTATTTGATCGGAATTCTTTATAGAGATCATGTTAAATATGAGTGCAGGGGTTTGTACGTATTGTGAACGCGAATAAGTACACGAGATCCCGCTGTCCTGTTTGTCGTATCACTCAGGTGAAGACTTGTACGACTCCTGACAGGCTGTCGAGGCTCAGATGATGCAGTCCATGATGTGGATTTGCAGAGTGTCCAGGTCAGGAAGGACTTCCCCACATTTAGGACAGGCATGCTCGGGAATATTGACCGGCTGCTGCCAGTCAACTGAGAGAGAAACAAACAGACAAGACATATCTTAAAGGTAACAAAGTACTTAGAGCTCCCTTAAAGTGTTTGTGTTAATGCTCCTGCTGAAATATTCTGCGGATTAATGCATTATTTTATACCACAGACTACCTTATTTTAGCTCCTCCTCCCAAAGCACCATTTATTTGTCACATATACATTACCGCACAGTAAAATCCTAGCATGGTACATTTACATTTAGGCATTTTGCAGACGCTCTTATCCAGAGCGACTTACATTTTTATCTCATTACACATCTGAGCAGTTGAGGGTTAAGGGCCTTGCTCAAGGGCCCCACAGTGGCAACTTGGTGGTTGTGGGGTTTGAACCTGAGATCTTCCGAACAGTAGTCCAATGCCTTAACCACTGAGCTACCCCTGGCCCTGGTAGGAATTTAGGGTCAGAGCGCAGGGACAGCCATGATACAGCACCCCTGGAACAGACAGGGTTAAGGGCCTTGCTCAAGGGCCCACAATGGCAGCTTGAAGTGCCGACCTTCTGATCAGTAACCCAAAGCCATAACCTGCTGTGTTACCACTTCCCTAGTGGTAACTGAGCTACTGCTAAGCCACGCCCCCTCCAGACAACAGTAGAACTGAGTAACAAACCAGGGGAGGATCTCCTTATAGTATACGAGGTCACAATAGGGGGAAAATCTAATGGGCTTGTTTAAGATTCTTGATCTCCTGATTCGGGCAGAAAGTGATAATTAATTTTCTAACAGCAACTTTGACCATACATCAAGCTTCCATTTTTTTATATGAATGCTCTTGTTAGTTGTTCACTAGTAACACCCAACTCAAATGGATTTCTTAAGCAGACGTTTCATACTGTATGAACATGTAAAAAAGATAATAAAAAACGTGTCTAATTGTTGATACGGGAGATTTTTGTTTTAGAAACTTCCTGAGAGATGGCACCGTAGCTTCGTGGTTAGCATTGTCACCTTGCACCTCCAGGGTCCGGGTTCGATTCAGGATTTCCTCCGGGTACTCTGGTTTCCTCCCACAGTCCAAAGACATGCAGATTAGGCTAACTAGCTAACTCTAAATTAGTGTTCCTCTTAGTGTGTGAATGAGCATGTGTGTGTGTGTGTGTGTGTGTGTGTCTGTCTGTCTGTCCGTCTAGGATAAAGCGGTATAGATGAGTGAGAAACTCCCTGAGAGAGGAGTAAATGAGAGTCGATTTTTTTAACGAACATTCTACAACATAGATTAAAAAAGGACTTATTTTTTTAAGTAAATAAATTAATAAAAATATTAATTGCTGTGGTATAAGAGGAATAAAACACTTCAAGTTGTGCTGTTATTGTACAATACTCAACTTTGGGTCAGTAACAATAACTTCACTTCACCATACGACACAGTTGTTGATTATTTTCCTAAAACAGAACACATCAAGTGTTTTATTCCTATTACTAATGCACTTAATATTTATTAAAATACGTTTCGCTAACAGAGTTCGAAAGACACAGACAAGTTGCTGCAATCTTGCCCCTGGCACCCTGTATCAGCTTACCTCTGCCGCCCTGGTGATCGGCTGGGTTTCCACCACGAGACATGTGTCTCCTCTGCATCTCACTCATAGACTGCCTGTACCAAAAAAAAATAAAACACACCACCACACTTTAATCTGCAATGGATTTAGAGCAAAAATACACACACAACAAAAATTTTACAAATTGTACCTGCCCATGGACTCCACCTCATCTTGTAGCTGGATGTTCTGCTTCTTGAAGAACTCCAGCTGAGCAGCCAGGCGCTCTTTCTCCTCGTGAATCTTCTCCCTCGCAGCTCGTTCGGCATAGAAGTCTGAGGAATACACCTCTGCCTGTGAACACACACACGGACACTAAATATAGCGGTCTATCAGCTCACTAGAGTGTTAAACATACAGTCTGTCAAATCTCTGTTTAACCACTAGGGGGCAAAATACAGCAACTTATACAGAGCTACTGTAGGATTTCAGCTACTGATTAATGAGCAGATTTTCAGAAAGACATACAAACAGATACTGCAGCTTTGTCTTTTTGCCCTAAACGAACCAGTTTTTTAAGATTTCACATTAACTGATGATAAAATCAATAGGACTCAGGACTGGTACAGAAACATCTCATAAGAGGCTGGAGTAACACCCAACAGGGTGTAGCACATCTGCCTTGCTTTTCTGCACAGCATGGTTGTAAAGAGTTACCGTAGGCAGTGTGGACATTGAACAATGCATCCAATACAGAAGTGCCAAAACATGTAATTCCTCCAATGACCACTAGTTCACTAGGAGACCCCTGGCTCCTAAAGTGAAAGTCAATTCCAACCCCCCAAAAAGCGGCTTTGGTCTCCATTCATGACAAATGTATGGGGTGAAACTTTATGTAACTCAGCAGTTAAAACGAAATTAAGGCATAAAATTATTTATAATTAGGGATGTAGTTAATTTGAGTGACAGCTGCATTGCAGGTGTCAAACCACTAGCTGTCTGCTACGCATCACTTTAATAATGAGCTAACTGGAATCGGTGTAGTTTAACTTACCACAAGAAATCTAAGAGTTGACACGGGACGAGGTGTAGGGTACGGATGACGGAGTTCTATCGGAGTTTTAGCTAAGCTAATGCTAAGCTATCTAGCTTGAGGTAAGTAGGTGTGTTACAACCAACAGCCAGGCTCTGTTTGTTCCATTTACCTATTTATGGATTAACCAGAGGTTTAGGCCTTAAAACCGCTCTTCAGAAAACCTACGGGTGATGTCACGAAATTTTGTGTAACCCCTAAAGACTGTTGTGGCTGAAACTCCTAATTATATTAAAATACTTAAACCTGGCACCAACACCCCATCCCTGGTCAAAGTCACAGGAAGCACTTTATTCCTTATTCTGAGGTTTGATGTTTAAGCTCATGTGTATAGGTTAGAACAAATCCTAGCTGTAAACTCTGGCACACATCACCTGAGCCTTAAACACAGACACGGTGTCCAGCTCTTTGTCCTTCTCACACAGCTCCTGCTTCATCAAATCGATCTTCTGCTGCTTGTCCGCCAGAGCTTGCTCGGCTGCAGCCATTCTGGTCTGGAGATCACCGTACTCCTCCCGTGATACGTTTCCCTGAATAACGCCCACACAAACAAAAGTGTGCGTTTCACAAAATGATTCATTAAACTCTTCATATCTAACTTAATAATGAGTACCAAAATTAAAAACACAAAACAGTCCTAATGTTGTTGTTATGTTGTAAAGCATGTAAAGGGTCACCTGTCGTTTCTTGTTCTCCTGCTGAAGTTCTTCATAATCCTCAAACAGCTTGGTGTACGCATCCTTTAGCTGGGCCATAGCAGTCCTGAACGGGGTTAAAGAGAGAAAGTTCAGATTTCAAAATCATTCCTGGATCATTTATATTCAAAAGTCAACTCATCAGAAGGTTACAAAATGCATTTTAATCTAAAAAATCTTCAACACTGATAAATCTATTGTTTGTGTATAATGGTTGTGATGATAAAACAGACTAATGCACAGGAAAACAACCCTTCAGAGGTGGTGTGATGAATCAGACCTACTGTTAACACCCTGAAGCTGATTAGTTTATGTTATACAACAGTTAGTTCCAACCGAGCAATCTGATTGGACGAGAGGCATTCCACAGTGGTGATAATAGGCAGTAACAGCACTGGGATGTTAAACTATATGTATCACCTATGTGTTGCAGGTGTTCTAACAATCATTCATTAGACTGTTGGCCGCAGCATGGGTGAAAGTAGGTCTGTACGGTCCGCAGTACTGGAAAAAAGGGGAGACTAGCTGCCTGCTAAAATCCACATTTAAAACCAGTCACAGAAGCACTTACAGTAATAAAACTACATCTGACAACATTATCATCTTAAACAACACTTTGTCTCTTTAGTAACTGTTTCTTAAGTGGTTTGCCTTTGAACCGTCCGTGTTGTTCCGTTCATGCCAAAGGCAAGCTACAGAGATAACTTGTTTCTAACAAAAGGCTCAATCCCATATTCCTCTCTAACCCCTGATCAAGGGCACTACTTGGTGTGTGCCCTTACCGCTAAGAATTTTAAACTACTTTCACACATACTGTACAACCAATATCTGTTGATAAAATCATACTATAGAAATATGCCAGCATTTTCTAATTCATTGCAGAAATTATTCATACTGTATACTGGTACATTTAATGTTGTGGAAATTCAGTGAAACAAATGAGTTCCCCTTATAATTACTCGTTCCCTCACCAGCCTCATATTTAATCAGACAGAAAAAAAAAACAGCGTGTCATTTTGTGCAAACTCCTGTCCTATAGAGTTTACCTCGCTAAAAGAGATGCTGTACTTCTATTACAAACCACTGACAGAAAACTTCACCACATCAGAGATTATGTTTTCTTTCTTAAGCGGCAGGACATTTTTTTTGTGTCCGTCAGGTCTATAGAAACGAAAACACCCTAGAACTAGTGCATTAATACAAACCCACGGACTCGTTAACACCTCGCTGTACGTCAATTTAAATTACGCCTATATCTACCTGATCAGTTTTGAGGTATAACTTGGATCGAAATCTAGCTGTGTTTAACATCTGCATGCTGTTCAGACCTTTCCTCCTGGACCTTCTTCTGCTCCAGTTTGTTGGCAGCCTGCATGCTCTCCAGCTGCACCTTCACTCTGTCGTTCTCAGCCTGCAGCTGCTCCCTCTCCCCGAGCTGGGTCTTCAGTGTGCACAGGTCCTGCTCCAACTCCCTACACCTGCATTAGCATTTTAGTACGGTGGCAATGCTCGTTAGTACACCATTACATCAGCTTATTTGCTCACTATAGCATCCTTAGTCACAGAACTAATATAAAATTTACTTTTTGTACTTCTAAAACAAAACAGTGAATAATTCATATAAAAAGAGTTAATATTTGAACTTATTCATATTCATAATTTGTCTGTCCATTTTCCTGTTATAACTGACTCTGATCTCATATAGGTCAATAGTGTGCAGGAGGTGAAATGTATCAAATATTTGATTTCTGCAAAAATCAGTGGAATAAATATTTTATATCCCTGATCCCCCAACAGAATCAAGATTTTTTTAAAATCCTAAACACTGTTTTAAAGCACTTTAATGAACACTATCCAGGTTACTCCACTAGTCATAGAAAAACAAAACCGCACTGCTGCTCCAGTTATTTTTAGGAGTAGAAGGGAAATCCTAGTATCACAATGAGTCAGAGGGTTTCCTCTTTCTTACTACATCACTGAATCTGTGTTTAAATATTCTAAAAATAGGATTTTGATCGAGCCTGGCTTATAAACAAACTCACAATGACACATATCTCAGCAACCGTACATGATACAGTAATAAACTTGGCATCAAAATAGAGCTGACTGAACTAGGAATCTGAAAATCTTTTTGGTGAAAAATCACCTAAAATGCAACTTAATACCTGATTTAATGTAACAAGTTATTGTCGTTCGATCTTATGACAGAATCACAAAATTAAAAACAAACTAAGTCTTTATTATTCAATTTGGCAAAAAATAGAGCGATAAACTCAGCTGATGCACTGATGACATCTCCGTCTCTTTTCAAAGTACCAAATACAGGGGGGTAAATACTTATGCGATTAAAACTTCTTTTGTGAACTATATTGATTGTGCTGTTTTATTAATGCAGGTTCATGATCCACAATCCCATTAAGGTCTATTTTAGTTTGCACTTTTGCACATTCAGATATCGGAATGTATGATGTTTAGCGTGAAGCACCTGTCCTGGAGGTTCTTCTTCATGTTCTCCGCCTCGTCCAGCTTACTCTGGGCCTGCTGCAGCTCGTTAAACAAGCTCATTAGCTGAGTTTTCAGGTTCTCAACCTCAGAGGCAGACTGAAACACACACATGCTCACAGTAAGCTTCAGCAGTATCCTTGTCCTACGCTTTATAAAACTTTCTCTTTTGATGATTAGTTTTCAGCTCTGACTCACTTTGGTTGATTCCTCCTGAAAGATCTTGCTCTGAGTTTCCTGTGCAGTGGTCACGCAGGGCAAAGATGTCTGGGTTTCACTCTCTCTGTTGGGTTCCTTCATCTCCAGTTCTGCAATCCTTAAAGAAAGAACACGGATGAATACAAGTGAGTGTAAACTACTGTATATTCAGTAAGTTGTACGTTGCTCTGTGTATGAATCTGGAAGCCAAAGTGTTGATGTTCATCATGTAAGGGAGTTCTGCATGCCCTACAGCACAGGATGTAGATGTGCACCTGTAAAACATGACATAGCACCCTTCTACAGAACCCACATGAACGGACTTGTGATATTTATCTTAAATTTTGATCTTGTTCCCAAAGAAGTACTGATTATTGCCATATTGTTTGTCAGTAGCTGAGTTGAGTTTAAAGGTCCAATATTTCTTCAACAGGTTAAAACAGGTCTTAGAGCTCCCCCAAAGTGTGTGTGTTAATACTACAGCTGAAATAAACCTCAGATGATGCATTTTTAATACCTCGAACTCTCTTCATTTCATCAATTCAAATCCAAACAAGCTATTGCTGAGCCTCGCCCCTCCAGAGAACAGCAGAGCTGAGCAACAAGCTCTACTTATATGAGGTCACAAAAAAGGAGAAATCTAATCAGCTTGTTCAATATATATTACATACTTTTTTATATTATATTTAATATATATATATATTTGTTTATAGACCCATCTGAATGTTGAAAAAAATAATAATAATAATAATTTTGTATAATAACCCTCCTTTAATGCTTATGTTCCCCCCCTAGTGGAATAACAGGATTTTTCTCCACCCCTAAGCTTTCACTTAGATTACAATCAACAAGATGATTTCATTTCAGATTCAAGCACAGGCTTAGCAGGCTGGATGAGAGCCTTCACTTAGTTGATCGCTGCCCATGCTCTGAAAATTTGTTGCCACCTGATACAAACCGTACATCTTCCTCTTTCGGCTGCTCCCGTTATGGGTCACCTCAGTGGAACGTGTGTCTAACCTTGTCTAAACACATCCTCCCCTGTCACTCCAACCTCCTGCATGTCCTCCTTCTCAGCATCCATTCAATTCAATTCAATTCAATTCAATTTTATTTATTTGTATAGCGCTTTTAGCAATTGTCATTGCCGCAAAGCAGCTTTACACAATCAAAAAATCCATACACGCCCTCTTGGGCCTTCCTCTTTTCCTTCATCTCCAACAGTCTCCTCCCTAAATACCCCTCATCCCCTCCTCTGCACATGTCCAAACTATCTTAATCTGGCCTCTCTAACGTTGTCCCCAAACCATTCTACCTGCACTGTCCCTCTAATGTACTAATTCCTAAAGCAGTAAAACAGAATAGTGAAAGAGGGGTTAGTGAGTTGTTATTTGGACTGGATTAAATGGTGGAATAGCTCTAACAGAGACTGTAGAATGAAAATCCCTATACTGCTAGTCCTTTACAAATACAAACCTGAATAAGCCGTATCATGTATCGACAATATTATAACAATACACACCGGCATTGTTATATTTATTTATCAACAACCAAACTGGTCAATATTATCCTAACAATCATTTGTTTATAAATTTAAATAAATCAACAGCCAACTGCAAAAAAAGCTGCAAGGTTTATTTAGTGACATCACTAATTTATCTTTCTGTACATGTAAACCTCTCTGTATGTTAACCTTGAAAATCTGACTTTACATAATGACTGCATAATGAAAAACACAAGTTTCAGCACCTCTGTGTATTTAGTTGTGTGTGAACGATTTAGAGTGTGTATGTAAGTGTAAGTGTGTTTGCACCTCTTCTGTGCAGCCTGTAGTTGGAGTTGCAGTTTCTCTTTTTGCTGCGTCTCGACTCTCAGAGACTGCAGGAGCTGACTCACCGTCTGCTCTTCTGATTCCAGACGAGACCCAGTCATGTCCAGTTTAGTCCTGTATACAAACACACACAAGCATGCAAAAACAGGATTTCATATTCCAAACACTGTTTTAAACTCAAAAAGATCATGACTACAATTACCAGGTAGTTTAATATTTACAGAGAATCATTATACATAACAGGGAGACACATTCAGGGAAAAGGTGTCTCTGTTTTGGTTTGTGTTAGGTCAGGGTGTTTAATTCCGGGAATGGTTTGTATCGCATTGTCCTCTCCGAATCAATCCACCTTTACCCTATGATGAAACATTTCTCCTTCAGGAATCCTTAGGTTTGTTTTAAACCTTATGTAAGTATAACTTCCTCCATGTAAGAATGAAAGATTTAGCCTTGAGAAGAAAGAAAAAAAAAATGCATATATTCATCTAGATGGAGTGTAAGAATTCAACATACGTGCAAGATGCAGAAAGGTCTTTCTGAGGAGGTACGTCTCTGGTCACGTTCATCTCACCTTCCTACAAAACACAGAGTAATACATTTATCTGTATAAACAAATCTACAGTGTATAAGAGAATGTGTTCAGGTGAAGTTACTGTATGAAGGCTTTTTATATATGTGTACGTGTGTGTGCTCACTGCAATGCGAATCTCAATGAAGGAATCTTCCGGAGAACCCTGGCTCATCTTCAGCTGCAGTTCAGAGTTTATGGCCACCAGGTCGTTCTTCTCAGCCTGCAGACGGGCGATCTGACTCATTAACGCCTTGGTCTGCACGACATCATACAGCAAACAAGAATGGGCTTTACGCTCAAAATCTTCACAGAAGATTAAATCCATTAAGTAGACTTTTAGAAGTTAAAAGTCAGTACAGGTAGTCCCCGACTTATGAACGTTCGAATTACGAATTTTCACAGATACGAACAGACCGCGGTTCTACTTCCGGTTCAATCACAGAAGTAGCTCACGTGTATTGTAGAAAAAAAGAGACTGCAGTGCACCAGATACCAATATTTATAATTATATACAATATTTTCAGTGTGTAAGTGAATGTATAAAATGTCCAAAGTCCAGTATATTGTACGTGTGTGCGTATGGGGATGGGGGGGTTTCAATGAATCAGTCCGGATCATACAGTATATGACATATTAAGTCATAAATATTTTATGGTAATTTTAAACTCATGTATTACAAAACTGAAAACGAATAATTAATTACTGTAAATGCTCTGTTTCGGCCCACATGCTGTATCTTTAGGAAAAGATACTTTAGGGAAAAAACACTACTTTACGTTACATTTCTAGATTTTCACTGACATTCTGATATTAACTGCTAAAATCACTTTAAAACTACAATCACATTATTTGTCTTTAAACATTTTTTTTTTTTTTTATCCCCCCTTTTCCCGAATTTCTCCCCTAATTTAGTCGTGTCCAATTCCTCCCAGTCACTGGAGGCTCCCACATTAAGCTTCTACTGCCAATCAGTCGGGAGGGCCGCAGA
>JAOVVA010000016.1:15746829-15762236 GCA_028565275.1 Leiocassis micropogon
ATATATAGTCAGTCAGGCAGATAAGATAAGATAAGATAAGATAAGATAAGATAAGATAAGATAAGATAAGATAAGACAAGATAAGACAATCTGGACCCTCAGTCAGGAAGTGCAGCTCTGCCTCTATTTTATCGCACACTCACAAACTTTTATTTGAGACTTTTATTTTGAAAGACCTCCCGCCGGCCGCCATCTTGGATCTCCGGGAGCTTTGACTGCAGCAGCTGACGTGGAGCTGAGACTCGGATAGAGTGAGAGGGAGACCGAGGCGCGGAGTTCTCACACTTATTATCCTGAACATTCCTTAAAATGATCAAGAAATTTGATAAGAAGGACGAGGAGGCGGGTGAGAACTCGTTTTAATTCGTTTTGCTCGTTTTATTCTGCGTTGTTGGTTGAGACAAATTGCTATGAAGTGTTTTAGACGTTAGCTTAGCTCAGTGCGATGCTAGTTCAGCTAATTAGCTAAGATTTCTCTTTTAGTAAACCTTCTTCAGGCTGTTATTATAAACAATATTAATGTCTTGTGCGCTTTAGTACAAACAAATAAATGCTCTACTATAGTATATATTCTGTATCAAGCTAACTAGCATTGTCACAACCAGCTAACTTATTTATCATATGATTTTAACTGAGGCAACTGGTTAGCTAACCTGTACAGTATTAATATGACATTATGATGATTTTTGTTATTGTTATTATTATTAATATTATTACACTCATAAAGTGCATGAAGTGTGATTTTATTTCTGCTTGATCATGTGACACGTCATAGACTCTACAGTAATGTATTACCAGTCTAATCTCACACTGATCATCACTTATTGTGTGTGTGTGTGTGTGTGTGTGTGTGTGTGTGTGTTTTCACAGGAAGTGGCTCGAACCCATTTCAGCACCTGGAGAAGAGCGCTGTCCTGCAGGAGGTGAGGAGACACGCGTCCAACCCGAAGAGAAAGAAACGACACACTTCTGTCCCTTAGATCAGTCGAATGTTGTGTCTTTGGCTGCTCGGGGTTTTGGATTAGGATTTGAGTTGGTGTTTTTTTTTTAATAATAAAATCAGATTTAGATATTTTTAACTTGCTGGGTTTGGTGTTTGGAGTTGGATTTTTGAGTTACAGTATACTGCATTATTTTTGTTGGATTAATTTGTGTGTTATGATAAATTTTTTGAGTTGGAATTTTTTGTGTATTGTAGTTTTTGACTCATGATCTTTTGGTGTTTTTGTGTTGTATGAGTTTTGTGTAGGTGTTTTTTTAAAAATATTTTTTAAGTTGTTACACAAAGTGTTAGCATGATTTGGGTCTGTTTGTTTGAGTTGTTTGAGTTGTCGTTATTTTGTTTGTATTGAAGTATTTGGATGGTAAGTTTGAATTTGGTGTGTTTGAACTGTTGCACCAAACCTGGGATTTTTTTAGCTATATAAAATTTTTTGAGTTGGATGAATTTTTGGTGTTATGATTAGGTTTTTGCATTGTTTTAATTTATTGTTTTTTGACAGGTTAAGTTTTGTTTAGGTAGATTGGTGTTGAAGCTGTTGAAATAGTGTTTTTACTAATTTTAATAGGTATTAAGTTGTCAGGTTCAGGTTTTTGACTTGTAACCTGAGGTGATTTTTGAGTTGGTTTTGAAACATGAACATGTTTGTAGTTGTTTGGAGTTGTGATTTTGACATGTATTGCATTTTTTTTTCGAGTTATCAGATTTATTTTGTTTGTTACATTTATTTATTTATTTTTTAAAGTTGTGTAGGTTAGAATTTAAAGTTCTTGCATTTTCAAAATATGGACCTTTTTTTAAATTAAGTTTTATTTGTATAGCGCTTTTAACAATTGACATGGTCGCAAAGCAGCTTCACACAATCAAAAGAATTATTTAAGTTTTATTTAATTATTTAAAGGTTCTTGAGTTATTGGGTTTGGTATTCTGCGGTGTTTTTGGGTTATATAGCCTTTTTTAAAGTTGTTGAGTCTGGGTTTTTGAGTCGTGAAATTTTTATTAAAAGAAATTCCATGGTTTTTCCAATATGTACTTTTGGGTTTTTGGAAATCTTGGGTGGATGGATTTGGTGGATTATTGTTTTTTTTGCGGGGTTTGTGATTTGGGAGCCTCGGTGAGTTTAGTTGTTGTTTTTTTTTGTGTGTGTGTGTTGTATCAGTTATTTGAGTCAAATCCAGCTTTGTGACAGACCACATGGTACTGTGTTGTCATACTCTGTACATCTTTGTATTGTTTGGTCAGCTAGGGTTATTTTTTTCTCACATAACACGGCTAACAGCAGCTTTCAGGCTGTCTCTCAGCGTTTGTGTCTGGTGTGTGTGTGTCAGAGCAGTGTTAGTGATCAGTGTGTGTGTTTTCTCACAAGGCTCGCATTTTCAACGAGACTCCCATCAACCCACGGAGATGCCTCCACATCCTGACGAAAATCATCTACCTGCTCAACCAGGTGAGTGATCTCAGCTCACTAACACATTTCCCTCAGCGTTTGTGTTTCGTGCTCTCTGAGGTGTTTGTGTCTCTCCGTCTCTGTGCAGGGTGAGCACTTTGGAACCACAGAGGCGACTGAGGCCTTCTTCGCCATGACCAGGCTCTTCCAGTCGAATGATGTAAGTGTCACTGTGTTACATTTTCACTCACATTTATTATAATAATAATAATAGTAATTATAAATAATCTATTTTAACCTTTCTTTCCTTGTTTGTGTAGCAAACCCTGAGAAGGATGTGCTACCTGACCATCAAGGAGATGGCTAACATCTCAGAGGACGTCATCATCGTTACGAGCAGGTCGCTGTCTCTCAGGGTCACATGACGTGTGTGTGTGTTGACTGCTGAGAAGATTTAACCTTACCAAACCTGTTTTTATGTGTGTATTTAGTCTTACCAAAGACATGACCGGTAAAGAGGATGTGTACAGAGGCCCTGCCATCAGAGCTCTCTGCAGGATCACTGACGTGAGTCCAACGTGTCTTCATTACACTTTTAACACATCAGCGCTTTCTCTCACTTTCTTCACTTTAAAGTTTTTGTTTTGTTTATTTATTTATTTATTTATTTTTAAATACAAGGGTCAGAAATGATCCTCACTCCGCTTATATTAAAACTTCTGTTAGCTGCACCGTCGCATCAGAGCTTTCAGTTCAAGGCTGCTGTCGCTCCAGTCACTGATGTGCAGGTGTGGACGTGTTACATCAGTTCATTTGTAACTGCAGTGTGAGCAAAAATGGACGCCCCGCTTGTGATTTACATGAAAGAAGAGCAGAGTGTTTGGATTTCTGCAAACACAATTTGGAGCGATACTGTCACTGGTGACGAGACACGGATTCATCACTACGAGCCTGAGAGTAAACGGCAGAGTACGGAACGGAAACATCCTCAATCACCGACAGAGAAAAAGTCCAAAAGTCAAAACCATCAACTGGAAAATTCCTCAATGTTTACAATTTTCTAGGATTCTCATCTCAAGGGCCAGAAGTATTGGAACAGCATCAGGAAAAAGGTTCAACAATCAACAGTGCTCGTTACAGTGAAGAGCTGAAGACTAAACACGTCTGCCCACACCATCGACACTTTGAGGTGTTAAATCATCCTCCCTATAGTCCTGATCTCTCTTTATCAGACTTTGACCTGTTTGTGTCCCCTGAAAGCAAAACTACAAGGACAAAGATTCACTTCTGATGAAAAAGTGAAGACAGCGGTGCATTCGTGTCTTGCAGCTCAGCCGTAAACATTTTTAATGAGGGAAAACGAAAGCTTGTGGACAGACGGACAAGGAGTATCGAAAAACAATTTATATAAATATATCCATCAAAAATAACTAGCAGTCAGAACAGAATCAATGTTTAAATATTAAAAAATAACTACAAAAAAATAAATCCTGATGTTCAAACAAAACATAGATTTCCTTTTAATATTTAAGGGATCAAGTAATTTATACACGATGCAGAAGAGGATACTGAAAAGCTACACACACATTCTTACTGTAGGAGATAATTCACCACAGTGTTCATCATGTACAACCCTTAAGTCCATCAAACATATTTTATCAGACTGTAATTCCTTTACTCATGTGAGAGACTTGTTTTATTTTTTGACTCTTTTGAATAAGTGTTTAAACAAGTAAATCTAAATCTTAGAAAAAATTAATCTTAAACATCTTATCTAGCTTTAATATCGAAAAAACAAAAACTGACTCTAGCCATGACTCTAGCCATAGAAGAAAAGAAAAAGCAAGAAAAATGATGCATTTGTCTTTTCTAAAAGTTAATTAAAATTAATTCTACAGCCAAAACACCGTCCTGTTATGAGACTTTTATGAACATGATTTTACGCACACACATCATGTCTCTATAGACACCAGCTGTGTTTTTTTACATTAATAGAAATGTATTAATTTATTAATTTGCTCATCTAATAATTTACATAAATTAAAAACTTTGTCATAGTTGTAATGCTATGAGCTAACAGCCCTCGGTGCCGGAGCTGAGCTGAATTTTCTACATGACGAATAAAAGTTTGTTTTAAAGGTTTGTTGTGTTGCCATGACGTTTATGGGATGTATTCCGTTGTCTTGTAGACCACCATGCTGCAGGCCATCGAGCGCTACATGAAGCAGGCCATCGTGGACAAAGTGCCCAGCGTGTCCAGCTCTGCTCTCGTCTCTTCTCTGGTAAGACGGAGGACAGACTCCTGATTTAAGTCATGATGTCTGAATGATGAACTCACTGTGGGCGTGTGTTTGTGTTTTTTTTTTTTTTTTTTAGCACATGGTGAAGATGAGTTATGATGTGGTGAAGCGCTGGGTGAATGAAGCTCAGGAGGCGGCGTCCAGCGAGAACATCATGGTGCAGGTCGGGCAAACGGCTGATCCTTCTACTTTTTCTTTTTTTATTAACAAAAAAAAACACAAACAAAAAAAAACAACCCTTACACTTTGCACTTTGCCTCACAGTACCACGCCCTGGGCCTGCTCTACCACCTGAGGAAGAACGACCGCCTGGCCGTCACCAAGATGCTCAACAAGTTCACCAAGTCGGGCCTGAAGTCTCCGTTTGCGTACTGCATGCTGATCCGCATCGCCAGCAGACTGCTGGAGGAGACCGAGGGAGGGTACGGCATATTTAATCTCACTACACACACTGCTGTTTAAAGGTCAAAGGTCAGCATGTTTTAATATTACTTTAACCAGCTAACACAAGTCTTAGAGCGCCCTCGAAGTGTGTGTGTGTGTGTGTGTTAATGCTCCACACAGTCTTACTTTATTTCACTCCTCCTTCAAATGCAGCATTTCAGTGTGTGTGTAAAGGAGCTACTCCTGAGCCACGCCCCTTCATAGAAGGGCTGAGCAACGAACCAGGGGAGGGGCTCTTCTTATATGAGGTCACATTCGGGGGAAAAATCTAAATGGCTTGTTTTAACCCTGGTCAATACAAAACTGAAAAAAAAAAAAAAGAACAGAAGCAAGGAATTTTTAAAGCACATACGATGTCATCACGAGTGCCTATTAAGTGTTTTTTTTGTTTGTTTGATTGTTATTGCGATTCTGTTATTTTATATGTTTTTTAATTTAATATAATGTTTTTATTTAATTTTTTTCTAAATATGAATATAATATACTATACTGTACTACCTGCTAATGTGTGAATAGTTTAGAGCACAACCTGCAGGATTACAGAGGAACTGCAACATTTTATCGCCCTAAATGCAAACATATGCTGTATATCGTTTAAGGAATTATGGAAAAAAAAAAATTCTTTACATGAAGTCAGTGTCGTGATGCATGAAACACTACGCAAAAGATTCACGATACATCACTGAATCTTTTTATTTTTCATTTTTTCCCGTTTATGATTCTACACAGACACGACAGCCCACTGTTTGACTTCATCGAGAGCTGTTTGAGGAATAAGCACGAGATGGTGGTGTATGAAGCCGCCTCGGCCATCGTGCACATGCCCAACTGCACCGCCCGAGAGCTCGCCCCCGCCGTGTCTGGTCAGTGTCTAAACTTTACCCATAACTCTGTTTTTGTTTTTTTTTGTTTTCATGACTGATTGCTGATACATGTACATGTTATTGTTTTTTTTCCTTCAGTGCTTCAGCTTTTCTGCAGTTCCCCAAAAGCAGCACTGCGTTACGCAGCCGTGAGGACCCTCAATAAAGTGAGTCTGTTTCCATGTCTGTAATTTTCTCATGTTTGTGCGACAATCATTTCTCATGATATAATCTTTGTCATAATTACAGATATATATTTTTTTAATATATAGAACAATGTTCATCAGGTCAGGACCATATTTTGGACTTGGATGTTCAATTTAAATTGTTTTAGAAAGTAAAACAAATCATGTATTAACTATTTAGACAGTTTCATAATTTTAGCCACAATATGTATCCTACAAAAAAAATTCTACAATGTGATTTTCTGGATGTTTTTTTTCTTATTTTGTCTCTCATAGTTGAGGTATACCTATGATGAAAATTACAGGCCTTTTTTACGTGGGAGAACTTGCACAATTGGTGGCTGCCCCACTGTACCTATATTTATATTTTTTATAATCTGAATATGATACTAAGACCAAATATGGTAAAATGCAAGCAAACTGTTCTTACAATATAAATTATTCTTGAAAACAAAACCAATGCAATAAGTTAAACATAAGTAATAAATAGATAAACAACAGAACTCTTTACACACGTATTTATATGGCATTTGTTCCACCATTTAACTGGCCCTCTAGTGGACAAAATATGTATAGCAGTATGTTAACTACATTCCTCTTTTAATGATTCCTGTCTCTCTCTCTCTCTCTCTTTGTCCATCAGGTGGCGATGAAGCACCCATCTGCAGTGACTGCTTGTAACCTGGACCTGGAGAACCTGATCACTGACTCGAACCGCAGCATCGCTACCCTGGCCATCACCACGCTGCTGAAGACGGGCAGCGAGAGCAGTGTGGACCGGCTCATGAAACAGATCTCCTCCTTCGTCTCAGAGATCTCCGACGAGTTCAAGGTCCATAAGCTGGGAAATCATAAACCTGTGTCAGTGTGTAACGTCTTAACCAAGTGTCTAATGTGTGTGTGTGTGTGTGTGTGTGTGTTTTTTTTTTTTTCCCAGGTGGTGGTTGTTCAGGCTATAAGTGCCCTGTGCCAGAAGTACCCCAGAAAACACAGTGTGATGATGAACTTCTTGTCTAACATGCTCAGAGATGATGTGAGTCTCGTGCGAGGGATTATGGGCCCGAAAGGGTTTTATGCAAAAATTTGTGCGCCCTTTGTACGCTGGGTTTACAAATGGTATGATATTTACAAGACGAAAAACTGATGGTGTTTGGATTGTCTTAATGCGCAATACAGCCACTTTTTAAAAAAAGTTTTTTTTGACATATTTACATTGTAAAATTTTTTTTTTTTTTTTTTTTTTTTGTGGGCGGGGGTGCACAAACTTTTGCTTCAGCAGCCCTCATGGTTCAGATTCAATAGTGATAAAATTTTTTTTAGATACATTTATTTATTATTTATAAACGTATTTTTTAAAAATATTTATTATATATTATAAATTTTTACTATTTATAAATTTTTTATAATTAATAAAAATAAGTATTTTTAAAAATATAATTTTCACTTGGTATTAATATTATTATTATTATTTATTGAAGTACTAGAAATCAGTTAAACTAGCTTTATTCATTTTAACTAGCAGTAAAAAAATGGTTATTTATATAAATTTTTATTTATATTCTGACCTGATTTGGCCAAGAAAATAAACTACGGCAGATATAAAAGTCCAGATGGGTCGCCAACTTGCCGGTTCTTTTATTTTTCGTACAGGGTGGCTTCGAGTACAAGCGCGCCATCGTGGACTGCATCATCAGCATCATCGAGGAGAATCCTGAGAGTAAGGAGACGGGCCTGGCTCACCTGTGTGAGTTTATTGAGGACTGCGAGCACACGGTTCTGGCCACCAAGATCCTGCACCTGCTGGGGAAAGAAGGCCCTCGCACCCCCTCGCCTTCCAAATACATCCGCTTCATATTCAACCGCGTGGTGCTGGAGAGCGAGGCGGTCCGTGCAGGTGAGCCGCAGGAAAGGGGAGAATATTAAAATAATAAACTGTCGTGTCTTTAAAAAGGTAAACAGGGTCAGATAGGGGCGAGTGGTTCGACCTGTCTTCCACCATCAATACACACTCGTGGACTGAGTACGAGATGGAGCGGGTTCGTGTGGCAGGGGGAGGGTTCAGACTTTTCTCATTCTGTTGGGGTGGAAATACAGTATAGAGAAAGCAAACCTAGACAGCTAAAGAACTAAAAAAAAAAAAAAAAAAAGGAAAATTTTTTATAATTAGCAGTGACTGTGGTAAAAGTTTTGAGAAAATTGCTTACACGAGGATTAATCCAAAATCAATTAAGGGATAAAGCACTTGACGTGACGTCACTGAGTCCACTTCAGATTCGATCATTTCCATATTAAAGCACGTGTGAAGTTCAAGAACGTACTCGTGTATGTTATGAATGAATAAAACACTCAGGGCAGTGCTGTTATAGGAAACTAATCAATGACAGCATGACGGCGCGATGACGCAAACTTTCTGTTAAGACCCTGAACTCGATTATTATTTCACGCTTCTTACACCACAGCAATTTTTATTATTATTGTTATTAAAGAAATGTCCTAGTTTTTAATCATGTAACCGTTACATGTAATATTGTGAAACGTCCCAAGTTTCTAAGTTATCACTTTTTTTCTCTTGTTTTCACTTCTCCTTTTTATACACACAGTCATGTTCCTGCCAGCTTCTCCTTTTTTGTGTGTTAAAGTTTACAAAAACGAACCAAAAAAAATAATCATCGTGCATCTTGTCATGTTAGAGTTTTTGCTGTTTGAATGTTACCTCAGACTGTTACAAAGCACCGACACCGGAGACTCCTTACATGAACATTAAACAAACTATTTTTTTTTCCTTCACTGTGTAGCTGCTGTGAGCGCTCTGGCCAAGTTCGGGGCCCAGAACGATGACCTGCTGCCCAGCGTCCTGGTCCTGATGCAGAGGTAAGAACAACACTCACATCTGCTCTTATTATATTTATTTTTGTGTTTTGTTTGGTTCATTCATGTATAATATCCATAATTAGCACTATGTATCGCTCATTGTTGTGTGTGTGGGGTGTAGGTGTATGATGGACAGCGATGATGAGGTGAGGGACAGAGCCACGTTCTACATGAACGTCCTGCAGCAGAAACAGAAGGCTCTGAATGCTGCTTACATCTTTAACGGTACGAGCCGGGTTCTCACTCAGCCATGAGTTTATCGCTTCTCCTCCTCCTATTAATCAAAACTTTTTTATTTATTTTAATTGTTTGTTTTTTTTAAACATAACTGTTTTGTGTTTGTGCTCAGGTTTGTCCGTGTCCATTCCCGGCCTGGAGAAGTCTCTCCATCAGTACACGCTGGAACCTACAGAGAAGCCGTTCGACATGAAGTCGGTTCCTCTGGCTACTGCTCCCATCACAGAGCAGAAGACAGGTGTTCCCCCTGTTCCCCTGATTTACCTTCAGACAGATCTGTTGTAGATATTCAGCTTCTCACACTCGTCGTGTGTATCTCTTAATTTACAAATATATATCTTTTTTTTTTTATAGAAATCGCTCCAGTGGCTACAAGTAAAGCTCCTGAAAAACTGGCACCGTCTCGCCAAGACATTTACCAAGGTGAGCAGACACGTCCTGACGGTGAACTAATTAGAAGTTCGTTAATTAGCGTTAGAGGATTTCAGACCTCCAGTTTCAAGTGTTACGAACAAATAAATCGACTGAAAAGTACAGCGAGCTAATCACACTTGTTAATACAAGGTGTTTAAAAGAAAGAAAAAAAACAAAACATGCAGTACAAGTCGTCCCCGACAAACATTCGAGTTACGAACTTCTGCAGATTTGAACGGACCGCGGTTCTCCGAACACTCGTAGATGCAAACCTGATGTTTAAATAATGAGTCAAAATAAATGAAGAATAGTCTTCATTTGCGAATATTTCCAAAATGTGTGTTTGGTCATGTGACTGCAGCTGATTTTATTTTATGGACGTCAAACACAGCTGACCAAGAGTTTAAAAGAAAGAGACATAAGCAGATGGGGAGAGATTGTGCAAAGAGGTGAGGTTAAGGTGGCACTGAACACTTTTAAGTCTAAGGAGAGTTCGTAAGTGTGAAAGATGGACCAGATCACCTGATGAATCTTTCAGTATTACAGGTTTTGTGTAAGGCTGGAAGTCATGCAGGTTTAAGGGAAACACACTTTTTTTGTCTGTGGGATGTATTCCATAAGTGTAAAAAAGATTATTTAATTTACATTTAGGCATTTGGCAGCGACTTATGAACATGCTTTGTAGTTTCCATTATTGGATAGATAATTACACTGGGTTACTAATTAATATCAGTTCAAGTATTGAAGAAACAGATATGATCACATGATTAGTTCATGCGTAAGTGAAAATCTTGTACACTTGATTAATGATGTAGCACTTTGGATACAGATGTGTGTGGCTTCAAGTTTTTTTTTACTCTCTAAACTGTTGAAGGAAGACTTTGAAGCTTTTTAGGACTCTAAAGTAATGGAATAAATACAGGGTGGGTCGCGGAAAAGTAGCACCGGTATAACGCAGGCAACCGGCAGAAAGTATAAACCAACTGCTGTGTATATGTTTAAACAAAATCTTTATTTATTACTCATCTTGGAATGAAAATCTGTTTCATTCATACATATAGTTAGTCGTATGTCCCATTATGCAGACACTTTCATCCCCCCCCCCTTCTCTCTCTCTCTCTCAGAGCAACTCGCCACCATTCCCGAGTTCCAGGGTCTCGGTCCTCTGTTCAAGTCGTCCGAGCCGGTGCAGCTGACCGAGGCCGAGACGGAGTACGTGGTCCGCTGCATCAAGCACACGTTCGCGGGTCACATGGTGTTCCAGTTCGACTGCACCAACACGCTGAACGACCAGCTCCTGCAGCGCGTCCTGGTGCAGATGGAACCGTCCGAGGCTTACGAAGTGGTGCATCACGTCCCGGCTCCCAGCCTGCCTTACAACCAGCCCGGCTCCTCCTACACACTCGTCCGTCTGCCAGACGACGACCCCACAGCAGGTGTGTGCGCTGTGTGTTAGTGTAACATCTAGTGATGCAGCATTATTTTTTTTATTTTTTTTTTTTATTCTCACAACATTTGCAGTATTACCAAAAAAAAAAAAACTTGAGTTACACTCAAGAGTAGCTTAGAAAACTGAGGACACGAGTTTAAATATCTGTTTTAAAGTTTAAAAATTCCCACTTTGTCATGTTCGGTATCCTAGAGATAAACGTCAGACGGTTTTGTAATCACCCCACAGCAGTTGTTTACTTCTTACCTGCTGCAGTGAGAGTATTACTTTATCCACAGGAGACTCTCTGGAACAGAGTGGGAAAGAAAAAAGTAAATATTCCGTGTGCTACGCTTTTAATCTTACTCTCCCTACAGGACTAGTTTTATCTCATAGTTCTACCGTCATTTTCTGATCTGATCTGATTCTGTAAAGCTGCTTTGTGACGGTGACCATTTGTTAAAAGTGCTATCGGCTTAAAAACAATTTGTGTTATACGTATAATACAAAAAAGCGACTTTTGAAGTTTATGCAACATGGAAGTGACCAATCGTGCTTCCCTAAAAATTTAAAGTTGCTAACTTCAGCCGTTTTGGAGAGATGATTTTATATGTGCCTCAAAAATGGCTATTTTTCAGTGTTATACTGTCTCGCTTCAGATCATTTAAAATGTAAATTATTCATATTTTTTTTGAGTATTGAAACTAAAATTGGGGTAAGCTTCTAGAAGCATATGACCTGTAAAAATGTTCTTAAATTAAAGCACTCTGTGTAAAATTAAGGAATTATTTTCCCCTCAAAAATCCATAGTGTCCGTAACCATGTCAAACTCACGTTGCAATATCTTAATGATATTTTACAATAATGATAATACGCTTTTTCAGGTTTACGTCTTTTCATGTAAAATCTAAACTGGCCAAGTTTCATCTGAATGACAGTTAAGATCGTTGAAAAATTTGAATTCAAAAATGTTCCGGACACAAACATGAAAGGCCTTGAAACTGTATTTAGAAATGTTTCTTTTTATCTGATTTATTTGAATATTAATGTGTGTACATATTTACAAAAAAAACAAACATATAAGAAGCATTAAGTAGAATGAAAAATGGTGTTATAAGATAAGATCTGAAAATTCACTTTTTTAACCTGGGTGAGACACTGTTTAGCACCGATACCATGTTTTGGCCGAATATAAATGAAATAAAATTGAAATGAATTATAAAAATCTTAATCATCAGTAAACTCCAGCTACTCTAAACCTGACCTTCTCTACCCCCCCCGCCTCCCCTTAGTGTCCTGCACGTTCAGCTGTACGATGAAATACCTGGTGCGTGACTGCGATCCAAACACCGGCGAGCCTGACGACGACGGTTACGATGACGAATATGTGGTACGCTCATTACGCTGAACATGTGCTGTACTGAACATGTGTGAAAGCTGTTCATGTGTACACCGTGTGTATTCCCAACTTTGTTCTCTCTGGTGTTTTTAGTTAGAGGATCTAGAAGTGACGGTAGCAGACCACATCCAGAAAGTCCTGAAACCCAACTTCGGTGCAGCGTGGGAGGAGGTGGGCGGCGACTTTGAGAAGGAGGAGACGTTCGCTCTGGCGTCAGTCAGGACTCTGGAAGGTAACGTCAGGAGTGTGGGGACATGAACAGACTGCTGCTGCTGCTGCCACTTTCTCTAGCTAGTGGATAAAAAGAAAAGCTCTGCGCTGTTGGTTGTACATCATGTTTTTTTTTTTTTGTTGTTGCTCAAGATGTCTGATCAAATTACCACCAACAAAACAAAGTGGACACATGATGTAGGCATTTGTTTCGCTACAGTTTAACACCCACTTTGCTGTGTGTGTGATTCCACAGAGGCCGTCAACAACATCATCAGCTTCCTGGGCATGCAGCCGTGCGAGCGTTCAGACAAGGTCCCCGAAAACAAGAACTCTCACGTCCTCTTCCTCGCCGGTATGTCTTCGTTTCATCATCACGCCTCTGATTTAATTCTGAGTAAAATGATGTGAAAGTTGATATGCCTCAACTCATTACGTTGTGCAGGCGTGTTCCGGGGAGGCTACGACGTCCTGGTGCGGGCGCGGCTCGCCCTGGCCGACGGGGTCACCATGCAGGTGACGGTGCGCAGCACGGACGAGAACGTCGTCGACGTCATCCTGGCCTCTGTGGGTTGAGGTGATGAGGGTCACACGCCAGTCTGTACCAGTTCTGATATGTTACGACATTTGTATACCTTGCACAGCTCTCGCTCGTCATTCAGCTTTATCTTTCGTTGTTTAAAACCTGACGTATGGGGAAATTAAGTAAATAAAATAAAAGTACAGTTTAAACTACTTGACGTTAAGAACGTTAGCTGTGACTGTGTTTAAATATTAAATATTCTCTTCTTTGGTCTCTGTCACGTTCAGATCATGGGCAACATGATTCAATCCACAATGAGATTTACTGTGATTAATAAATAAGAAACAAACATGGATGCACATTGTTGTTTATTCCCCTGTTTATTCAATACTTGTTCATTTTTACAGCGGAACCTCGGCATACAAATTAAATCTGATTTAATATTGCGATGAGTTAACAGGCAGATAATCTGTTCCAGCCCTCCAAAAATATTACCGATATTATAAAAAAAAATAATCCGGCGGCAATGTTGGTATCCGGGGTCGACTCTTTTTAAACAGTTTTCGCAACAAAATTTTAATTAACGTGACAAAGGAGGGCTTTCGTATTCCAAGGTTCCGCTGTAATTCGTTACAAGTGCACTTTCAAAAAAATAATCACTATCTCACACACTCCTTAAGCTGGTGCAATTCAGGATATATATTTTTTAACTCCACTCTTGTCTGCGACTGTCAGAAAATAGCTTTCAATAAGCCGAGCCCTCACGGGCTGTGACTTGGTTACAATGGAAGAGCGTTTGTGTGTTACAGTATCCAGAGTTACAGCAGCATACGATGCTATTAGAAACAGATTTGAATTTGATGAGCTCATCATCATCATCTCCTCATACATGCATTTCCTTTCCTCTGTTTGTATTCCCACCTCATCTTGCCTGAAGGTGGACTAAATCCAGATTCCTTTCATGTTTGAGAGTTCGACAGATGGACGACAGTAAAAACTGAAACACTGATCTGTAAAACACTGTTAGCTGATTTCCTGAACACATTACACCCTACATCTTATTAAAAAGATACAGGCTGGTAGGAGTGAACCACACACACACTCGTCCTGATCGTTTCTGTCTTTATAGCTTGGAATATTTATCCATCGTCGCTGATGAGCTTTAGATCGTACTGCCTACTACGTCTGCTTACTCAAGTTCATATGCATGTGAAGGCAGGGGAGCGAATACTTTTTTGGCAATATAGTGCATCTTTCTAAAGCGATTCTTTCCAATAATGCATTCTAGTTTACTAAAATCAGTGTAGAAATCTTTTTTTTTTTGGCTTCAGGCTGAAGGACGTGTTCAGTAACCAAAGTTTAGAATCATGATTATAAAAGCCGCTAATCAATAACACAAAACGTAATCTGTTCATGTACACTGCTCCACAAAACATTAAGGGAACACTTGGTCGCGGTTTGAGTTGGACCATACAAGTTCAAGTCAAACCGGGACCAAGTCTTCTTTCCATTCTATCGAGCAGTACATTTGCGAATCCTCCTGAATCTCCTCTCGCGTGTATAAAGACGACCCTGAGCCGTGACTCCCCTTCACCTCTTCTCCAGTGCAGGATGTCCGAGCGCTCCGTTCAGAAAGAGTTGATGAAGCCGAGGTAGGCGTTTGTGAAGCCCGTAGGATCCTCCAGCTGAGGGTAATGGCTGATGTGCTCGTCCAGAATCGTCACTGTGGACCTCGGGACTAGTTTTCTTAAAAAACAAAACGAAAAAAATGAACACACACTGTGTACACCTTTATATGCATATATACAACATATACAGATACACTGTATTTTTTTTTTTTATTTTTTTAAAAGAAAGGTCACGGCTTCAGAAGGGTCAAAATATTGGTCCTCAATCAAGTAACGAAAGGAATGAACGAGATTTTAAATGACTTGAATTGGTTTAACTGGCTTATTGAGACTCAACAGAAAAAAAAGCCTTCAATTTGCTAGAAAGCATAAAGATTGGACCTTGGAGTGATGGAAAAAGGTCATGTGATCTGATGAGTCCAGATTGAGTCTATTCCAGAGTGATGGTCGTGTCAGGGTAAGAAGGGAAGCGTAGGGAAGCAGTTAACATGCTTTTCATCAGTTAAGTTTCCTAACA
>JAOVVA010000016.1:15772152-15799900 GCA_028565275.1 Leiocassis micropogon
ACATGTGTATGTATATATATATATATATATATATATATATATATATATATATATGTGTGTGTATGTATGTGTGTATGTATGTATGTATACTATGTGCGGCATATAAAAGCTTATATGTATCTATACAAACAGGTGGGCTAGCATGAACTAATCTGTTTAACATGTTAGTGGAACCATGGCACTGTGGTCTAGTGAACAAAACAAACTACCATCATCAGGCAACATTTCCGCAGATTACTCTCACTAATAATAATAATAATAATAATAAAATCATCAGTACACTGCAAATAAAGTGATCACTCAGCCTGTCCTGTCCTCAGGGCGTGTGTTCTGGACAGGTTAGTGATTCTCCAGCTCAAACACTGAACCAACAAACCTGAAGATCAGTTCAGTAGCTGAGTGGAATCAGGTGTGATCATTAATAACCGAATCACAGCCCAAAGCTTTGGAGTCGACTCTTCTTTCTCAGATGTAGGCAAGGAATCGATTCTTCTTCGGATTGACTCCTAACTCCAGGCCAGGATAGAACATCAAAATGCAACTTTATAGTTTTATCAACTTAATCACAGACAACATGGAGAGAGAGAGAGAGAGAGAGAGAGAGATATTCCAATGTTGCCACTGAAGCTAAAATGATATATTATATTAATATAATTATATTAATATTTAAAGTATACATCTTTTTATTGATCCTGTGTAGACGTAAGTTATGGATGTAAAAAATCTAAACTTTCAATGTTTTTTTTTTTTATGTAGCTTTACCAACTCAGTTTATGTATTATGTATCTTTTATTTGGATAAATACCTTTGAAGTATCTGGAGTATTGTGATATGATTTGTATATACATATATATATATATATATACTGTATATAGTCACCCAAAAAATGCATACACACTAAACTTTTAAGCCTGTATGTATATGTTATATTGATACAGTATATATGATAATATTATGATAATAATGTGGTAATATTAAATTACTTTATCCTGGATTCAGGGTCGCGGGGGACCTGGAGCACATCCCAGGAGACTTAGGTCACAAGGCGGGGTACACCCTGGACAAGGTGAGCATCCATCACAGTTTAATTAATCAACAGCCGCAATCAAAAAACTAATCGATCGACACCTACTGACCAATCAGGGTTACATTCGTTCCAGTCAGGTGTAGTGATAAAGCAGTGACTACTGTATCTCAGGACAGTGGTGCCTGTGAAGGACTTCTTGAAGTTGATGTGTTGGAAGCAGGAAAACTGGCCAAGTGTATGGATCTGAGTCACGTCACAGGGACCAGATTATGGTGTCTAGACAACTGGGTCAGAGCAAGTACAAACCAGCAGGTCTTCTGGGACGTGTTTCTGTATGCAGCGGTCGGTACTGTACCTACCAAAGACGCTTCAAAGAAGTAGAACCGGTGAACTAGAGACAGGGTCACGGAGCCCAAGACTCGGTACAGTAAGTCTGGCCCGTCCCGTCCCGTCTGACTGGACGGCACCGGACAGCTGCTCTTGGTGTTTACCGGCGGTTGGCATCCACTAAGTTGCATCACTGCCACCTTCTGGTCATCTCCCTTCTCTTCTGTTCTCTTGTCCTGTATCCATTAAGAGACACATGAAATACTGTCTTCTTTGTCCTCTTTCTCCATTTTTGTGTAAAATACTGTACTTTTCACAGTTTATCCAACCTTTCCAAATTCCTGTTGCTCGGTCCTGTGTTTCATACGCAAGTATAAAACTGCGACATTGAGTTTTGTTTTGTTACCTGATCAAGTGAAAAAAAAAATGTTTGCTTAAAAAAATTTAATCAATAATTTTCATGCTGGCCAAAACACAGTATTGGTGCTGTTTTTTTTTTATGTTATACATATAATACAGAAAATGTGTGCAGCCAAAGAAGCTCCCAATGAAGTTTATGCAACATGGAAGTGAGAAAGATGTTTTGAAGAGATGATTTTATATGTGCTCCCAAAATGGCCATTCTTCAGCGTTATAGTGTCTCACTTCAAACAATAATCAGTTAAAATGCACATTATTCATATTTTAATGAGTATTAATATTGAAATTGGTGTAAGCTTCATGAAGCATATGACCTGTAAAAATTGTTGCTTAAATTAAAGTATTCAGTGTAAAATTAAGGATTTTTTTCCCCCTCCAAAATTCTGTAGTGTCCGTAACCATGTCAAATTCATGTTGCAATTATCTTAACAATTTGACATTTTACAGTAATAATAATAATAATAATAATACACTTTTTCAGGTTTGTCTTTTCATGTGAAATCTAAACTGGCCAAGTTTCATCTAAATGACAGTTAAGCTCGTTGAAAGATTTGAATTCAAAAAAGTAACGGAACCTACAGACATAAAAGGACATGAAACTGTATTTAGCAAATGTCTTTCTTTTTATCTGGTAAAAATATCTGTATGAATATTTACAAAAAAAAGCAAAGCATGGATCAGGAGATGCGAAGCATTAAGTGTTATAAAAAATGGTGTTATACAGTATGATCCTATCTGAAAATTCACTTTTTCACCCAGGGGAGACACTTTTTAGCACCGATACCATGTCTTGGCTGCATTCAAATGTTCTATTGCTCATATTCTGGTATTAAGTACAAAAACAACGGAGTGTCTGTGTCGTGGTATGATGTCGAAGGTTATGTGTAGATGCGTACATTCAGGTCTAACAAACACTGTGTTTCTCTATATCTCCAAAGATACAAAGGAAAAAAAGATTTATCTTTATTTCATCTGCATGATAATAAATCTAAGGTTCAGAGAGAGCTGGTTAGTCAGTCAGCTGATCCGAGCTGGATATGAAGGAAAACATGGCCTTTAGATTAGGACTAAATATTCACTTGTCGCTTTTAATTCTTAAAAACCATACACGTTACTCAACAAGTTTTAAATGTAAATTGAAATCACAATAACCATTTACATTTCTCCAGATAAACAGACATGAATTACTTTTATTTCCAAATGTTAAATAAAAAAAAATATATAATAATAATAATAATAATAATAAACTCCATAAAACAGATGGAAAAAACATTCATCCCTGTTACAGGAAGAAGCTACAGAATAAACTCATGGATTCTTTTCTTTCCACATCTCTTCACTAAATTGCAAACTCAAGCTGCTTTTATTTATTTGTTAAACACAAGGAACAAATTAATAATAATAAATTAGAAAAAAAAAAAGAAGAAGAAGAAATATGGATGTGCCGACTTAAAGAGCACATCCTTTTCCTTCTTTGGATTTTCTCCATCTTTCTTCCCTTAAAGGAGAAAACCAACAGCCAAAAAAACAAACAAACAAAAAGAATCATCTAGAACATAAAAAAAGTGTTAGTATTTGACTGTAGGTGTTTTTCTTAAAGCCTGGTTCGTACTATTAGCGCCACCCTGAGAAATATAAGATTCCTAGCAGAACCGGATCCATTAGCCTTAGTCTGAAAAGCTGCTGCTGCACTGTGTATTACTGTGTAAAATTCCTCAAGGTCTGCATCAGCAGGTCAAAAGATGTTTATGTCCCATAAAAATACAGAGGAAATCTTTATTCGTATGTTAGGTATCAAAATTTCCAAAGGGAGTTGAGAAATAGGTAAGTGTACCCTGTGCAGAGACCCCGTTATGTCCAAGTGTTTTTTTCTTTTTCCCTTAAAAATCCTTTTCTTTTTTTTTTCCTGTACGTTCCAGTATTTCAGGTGACCGATCCTGACACTCCACAGCCAAGTCACACGCAGCAATATTTCTGAATGATGAGAATATTTCTGGAATAAGATGAAGAAAGAATACAATCTGCTGTTGATGTTGTAGTTGTAGTTTCTCCCCCCGTAAGTGGAAAAAAAAATTAGATGAGGATTTCAAATGTTAATTGTGAAACAAATCATTTACTTCAAAACAAACAAACAAAAAAGATTCTTCACTTATAATGATGAGTGTTTTGCGTTCATTGTATCCTTTATGGTTATTAGTTCATTATTTTCCCCTCTAAGCCTGAGGTCTGTGATATCACACACCAAATCTCAGGGACAGAAATGTCACCAGTGGACTTACAAAAAAAAAAAAAAAAAAAAAAAAATACAATCTGGACAATAACTCTGATGAATTGTCTTTCTCTCTCTGTCTTAGCTTTAAATTCGATTCCCAATTCGAGCTGATGTAATCTAAAACCTAGAGTCTCTGAAACCATGACGGCGACTCTTGAGTGATCGTGATGAACTGGAAACGCGACGCAGTCCCGTAAAGCGTTGATAAACTAGCTTTAAAACTGAAGAAACGCAGTAGTAAATGCCTAAGGAAATGTACTGACGGAGGAGGAGGTCCCGGCTGGCCTGCGCGTCCTCTTTGTCCTCGGTCACGCTAGCTTTCTGGACCTCGACGCTCCTCTTCGCTGCTATACAAGCCTTAGTGTTATCTATTTTGGCTAGAAGATTTCTATAATATATCCACAAATATATAACAAATAAAACTTGCAGGCAAAAATAGTTCGGTTTCCATAGAAACACCCTTTTTTTCCTGAAAATACAGCAGTATCTGAAATATTACTCTCTTTTAGTCTTTTTTTTTTTTTTTTTCAATTTGTCCCCAGTTTTCTGCATCAGGAAGCTCCTTCACCAACAAAGAGAAAGAGAAAAAAAAGTATCTACAAACTATGTAAACAGACCTGCCTTTTTCAAGAAAAAACAAAACAAAAACATAAATAATAAGAAATATGAACAGCCAAAACGGAGCAGAAATTAACCTGGGTGTGATCTTGGGCTGAAGAAAGAAATGTACACCACGATTTAGGAAAAAAAAAAAAATCTTACAGCTAATCATCTGCAAGTCATGGAGAGACAGATCGTCTCTGCTGTATTTGAATAGTAATAATTAAATAGTTATAATAATAATTATAATAATAGAACAATGATAAAAAAAAATACAGGTCACTTTCAATCTGAATTAGCAATCCCTCAGTTTATCACAAAGGGGACGAATATTTTATACGCAGAGGTGGAAACAGGTGGAGTCCTTCCCTCTCCGAGAGGATGCTGAGCACAACATAAGACATCAAAAAAAAAAAAAAAAGGAGAAGAAGAAATGGTAATAAATCATCACAACCACACCCTACATTCTGGTGAACGCTCGCTCTCGATTCAGTCAAGCTCGAGTCGAGCTCACAGGTCACACACGGCCGCTTCGCCGGTGAGTCTGCCGAGCGAGCGCGGGTCTCTGTAGAGACGGCGGGTGGGTGCGGTGGGAGGGAGGGAGGAAAGAGGGCGGAGCCGATCAGAGGGACGTCTCCACGCTGTGCATGGGGCTCGCCGGGGCCGAGGGCGTGGCTGGCTTGCTGCTGTCTAAGAAGAGGTGGGCGCCGCTGTCCACGGCGTTATTGTTCTGGTTGGGCGACGGAGAGGGAGGAGGAGGGGGCGTGGGGGTGGCGTTTCTCTTGGTGGGGGCGTCGTCCTCGGCATCCGTGTCGTCTATGAGGGGGATGTGGGGCTCCGAGTCCTCTATCCGGAACTCCGGGTGGGTCATGAAGTTGTGGATTGAGCTGCGCGACTCGGGCTTCTCCAGCCCCTCATAGGGTGACAGGGAGCTGCGGAATGCATTCACTACTCGGATCTGTGGGGAAGCACGGGCATACAAAAAACACACACACACACACAGAGTCAGATTCGATGCTTTATACAGAAATGGTGCAAACCACACAAGTCAGGCACAAATCACAAAGACACGCTCACACTTTGCATTTTAAATACAGGCGGCCAAATAATCTAATCTGCGTGCTACTGAGGTGAACTTAAACCGGTTTTACACTGCGGGCAGAAAGAATCCTCCGTCTGTTACTCGTCGCACTGTACAGTCAGATCCCAATAATATCTTCAGCATGCTCTTTTGATTTTTTTTTTTGTCAGATAACATGTTTTCCAGGCCAGATTATGAATGAAAGATCGTCTACTGATTAAAAAAAAAGAAATGTTCAGGACTTTTATTTTCAATGTCTGTCTAGAACATTCTTTTTGTCTGTTAGCATGTGTGGGGGATCTGAAGCTCGGTGTTCACTTTAATAAATCTCTTACACTCTGTCGTCCTAAGCATCTCAAAGTCAGCAATGAGCTGGTCCAAATGGTGCTGAATCACTGAGCATGTCACAATAACTGGATGTCGGCTGATCTCCGCTCCCAAATGGGTGAAGATTTATTTTTCACGACGTGGCATTTTTTTATTCATGACCAGCTAAAACCTGTACAGTGTAAACCCGGCTTCCGTCGTGAAAGGGTGGGACGACACACACAGGCTGTGGTGAGTAAAACTGGATTGTCAGATTACTGCAAGCTCCAATGATGGACAGAGAGACAGAGAGAGAGAGAGAGAGAGAGAGAGAGAGAGAAACTGTCTCTTTCTTCTCACTCTTAAGTCAGTCAAAAGTGTAAAAACAAACTAAAAAAAAAAAAAGGTCAGAAAAACAAATGTTCAAAACATCTTCTCTCAGTAGTGGTAATAGTAGTGTCGGAAATCTCGCATAGCCAGTGTCCAGTTATTCAAAATGCAAGCGAGAGAGAAACAGAGAAAGAGATGGAAAGAAAAGACAGAATGAGAAAAAGAGAGAAATATAAAGACAGATGAAGAGAGAGAGAGAGAGAGAGAGAGAGACAGAGTAATTAACATTAAACTTGAGAGGTTAATTGATCTGGACATGCTTGGGTGAGTAGGATGGGGTGAAGGGGATGGGGTGGAGGTGTTGGGGAGGGTTACTGATCATTAAATCACTGATTATGTTTCGCTACGGAAACTTTGAGCAGCCAAGCAGGTCTAAGCTGTACAACACAAATAAATTTCACAAACAGACAAGAGAGACTGGACCCATGCACAGCAGTGCTACCTTTTTGTTTAACAGAAGTAAACCTTTGAGTATAGCCCATGACACATTTCACAAAATCTAAAGGAGGAACATGTCAGAGTCAGGTTTGGTTGTTGTTGTTTTTTTTGTTTTTTTTTGCATCACTTTGGAGTTAATTGAGGAACTGTTTGCCTATAAAGAATCTACACGTTAGATGGCTTTAACAGGAATCAGCGTTCAAATCCCACATCTGACGATCCCGGGGGGTCGGAAACCTAAGAGACAGACAGTGTTAGTGTAGTCACTGAGGAGCCAGAAGGAGTTCCTGATGACCTGTGAAAAAGCTGTGAATGATTCGCAGGGTGAAATGGAGTCATAAGAGTCAGAAAGAGTAAAAGTGATAATTAGATGAATGTAAAACCGGGAGCGAGTGACGCTAGTGTACCTCGGTACATGTACGGGTGTACGTGGACACCTTAGCGTACGTAATGAGAAGACATCTGTGAGGTCTGTGTGAAGACGAAACCAGCTTGGTTCGTAGTTTTTTGCGAGCGCTCTACTACCGCAAGGGGGCGGTGCTAAAATTTCCACAAATACAAGAAGATTCCTGTGAAGTGGCAGCGCTGACATTGTTGAAAATGTATGATGCTTATTTTGTTACATATTTGTTCCGGTGCAAAAATAAATAAATAAATAAATGGTGGTACTGAATCGAGAAACGGTCATCTTTGTATGTGTGTAAAACGTATGGCATTTTGTCACGTGCATGTCAATTTTGTACAGCGATTACGCAACATTGTTCACATAAGCAGGAGGAATGTCTCGACATGAAGTGTGTGTGTGTGTGTATACATAAAAAAGATAATACTAATAACAAAAAGTTATAAACCGTTAATGATCTCCCTAAAAGAAAAAGAAAAGAAAAAAGACAGACAGAATGAGAAACAGAAGAGGCAGGATGGCAGGAGAGAGACATAAGCGAAGAATACACAACACAGGGCGTTGATTCCTGGAGAAGCAGACGCCCGTACTCCCCCTTGAGTCTTGGTGAGAAACGGATTACTGAACGTGTGCCCGTCTGCGGCAAGAGATGAACCTGGACCGGCTTCAGACCTCCAGTGGAAAAAGAAAAACACTGTTTAGCACAACGAGTTCAAAACAATCCCACGCAGCCTCTAAGCAAGGCCAATTTTTTTTTTGCAGTACTGTGACTGAGCTGGATGTCGGTGTGTGTGTGTGTGTGTGACCATGGGCATATACTCAAAATATTTACAAACATAGCTGTCACAGAGCCCAGCAGAGGGACCGAGGCACAGCAGCGGCCGCAGACGCAACACACACAATGTTGATCTGTTAGAATGTAAACACACTGTTTATTTAAAAAAAAAACAGCCAAAGCCATCAACAGAACAATGAGACAGAGACCTCAGCCCCACTGGCCTCAGAACAGTACACACAGATATATCTCCATAAATATCAGCATTCAGAATCAGAAGCGATGTAGTGGACAGTAAACGCATTGTTTACGTTTCTCTTTGTTTTCTTTTTTTTTTTTTTGAAAAAAGAGGGACGTTTGTAGAAGAATGTAGAACGTTAGGCGAGTGAAGGAGGAAATGTTAATTGTCATGCACTAAGAAACACGCACTCACACCCCACAGTGGCAGAAGCTTTGTTGGAGGAGGCAGTGGCAGGAGAAAACGCTACATGTGTAGGGCTAGAAACATTGGTTACATCGTGCTGTTGGCTGGAGCTCGAGGGGTGACGCCTGAGGGCCCCCTGAAAGGAAGTGCCGCTCTGGAACGCACTCACTACATCCATCTGCAAGGAACCACACAGCATGACAGGAAGGCCCAAAGAACGCATAAGGAGAGACAGAGAGAGAGAGAGAGAGAGAGAGAGAGAGAGAGAGAAAAGCAAGAGAAAGAGAGAATAAGAAAAGTGGGGAGGGAGGACAGAAAAAAGAAGGGCACCCATATAAAGAGAAGACAGGTAGTAGCAGCATGAAGAAAAAAAAGGCACCGTATGGAAGACAGTGTTATAAGCTTGCTGACTTTTATCCTGATCGGTTAAATCAGAAGAGCTACTTCACCAGAAATCAAACAGAGCTGTAAAGTTATCAGTAAGAAAAGGCTAATCAACTGTCAAGAAAGCATGGAGTGTACTGGGATCTATCCTGCTGTTTCCTCCACGTGGGGTGTGTACGTGAGCGTCTCGGGTGAAATTACCTGAGTTTGTATCCTGTTGAGGCCTCGGAACCAGAGGATTTGTCCCCTGCGGAGCTCGCGCTCTGCGTGGTCAATCTCGTCCAGGTCCTCCAGTTCCTCCAGCTCCTCGTCTGGGATTTCCTCCTTCTGCGTTCCGTGACCGGCCGTCTTCAGGAACTTCAGGCGACTGGTCGGGATGGTGGAGATCATCTGCACGAGGGCAGAGAAAGCCAATGAACCAAACCAAATCGACAGAGATGATGTGAGTAAGCTTCACCTTAAAGTCTTTAAATTTTTTTTTAGCGCAGTTAGAAAGTGATGAGCAGTACATGGAACACTTTCGACTGGCTCTTTATACGTTCATCAATGATTCAGTGAGTGCTGACGCTGTGGTTATGCGATCTCCATGCACAATTTGTTTACTTTCTTTGTCTAATTTTTTTCTATTGTGCAATTCTGACAAGGACGTTTAACCAGGACGTTACACGTCTCTCAGCCAAAATAGTCTTGCTTTCAGAGTGTGAGATGAAATCAAACCAAACAACCCTCCAATGTAGACTTGACAAATTAACTAATACGTGTGAAGTTGACTTTGCTGAATAAACCTAACACAAGGTGGATTATTTTAGCACCTGACAGACAACAGATCAATAAATAAGCAAATCGAAAACACTAAACAGGTTGGAATAATAAAGCTAATCATAGCTAAAGCTAATTTCTCTGGTGACCTATCAGGTAAATTTTTATGTCCTGAAAAGATAAATGCTTGCTATTTGGCAGCTTTGTTCTGGAAAAAAAAAAACTTCATTGCTCCAAAGCTGTAGTCAGCCAGCTGGAATAAGGGTGTTCTGTGGAGCCTTTTATCCGTGAGATGATTATTTCTGCAGAATATGAACTAGTGCTCCAACCCAAAGTGACACTATAAACAAACACCAGAACATATATACAGATAAAGGCTGAATTTCTGGCTCGGATACAAAACATTTGTTTTTTTAACTTCAGTTAGTTTTCCCATCATCCACTTTGGTTTTCCACCTGATTTCATTCTAGGGGTTGGCCACAAGAGGGCAGTGATCCACTACTGCATGATTAAAACATACCTGATCCACATGCATGACAGGGAAATGCCAAACGCTCAAAAGTCATTATGGCGGTCTGATGTCCTTTCTAAAAATTCGACATGTTACAAAGTGATGCATTTTAAAAACCTGTGGTCTTACCTGACCCCAGAGCAGAGAGCCACAGCCTAAGAAAACGCACCAGAGCCACTGGTCGATGCTAAGACCCACACAGCTGAAGGGCTTGCCTCCGAACTGTACGATGACGATCTAGAAAAGAAATGGATTGTGTTAGCGGAGTTAACGTTCCCTTAGACTGCTTGTGTTGTCTGCGTCTGGTTAGTCACACACTTACCTGGATGATGAACGTGCCGAAGACGATGGAGCAGAAGATGAGATTGTTGAAGATCCCCTCGAAGACGTTCCTCTCGCCGTGGATTTTGCGGGCGTTGATTTCGTTGAAGAGCTGCATCAACACGAAAGTGTTGAAGACGATGGTGTAGTGTTCGGACGGCGGCGCGTGGAGAGGGGCGTTGCGGCCGCTGTCTATATCGAACAGCTTTTCACCTAGGAGAAAAACAAACAAACAAACAAATAAAAGGTAAGGTTGAGTCAGGCTTTGTAAATTTTTTTTTTGAAAAAAAGATACTACAAACAACCTTTAGCCAAAGTTTTAATAACAGAAGTGTTCCCAAAGTCAACACAACAAAGAGTGATTAATCTTACTTAAATCTTAACAAGAATTGTGATAATTGTCATTTTGTGATACACAGGTGTTTTTTAGTGTGTGTGTGTGTGTGTGTGTGTGTGTGTGTGTGTGTGTGTGTGTATAGCCAATGTATTATAGTGCAGTGATTTAAATACATGTTTTTACATGTCTCTGAGGAAGCACAGGTAAGCTAGTGTTTACTTTTTCTCAAGCTCGTTTTTTTCGGTTAAAAACGTACCCCGGTACCAACAGTGCTTTTCTGTCCTTTACGTTAGTCCTCACCTGCAAACAACAGAGTGAAAATGACTACAAGCTGGTAAACAGCATGGCCCAGGATGTTCTTCATCATGGTTCTGGAGATGAGGGGTTTATTACGGCCGTAGGGCTTCCTCAGCAGCAGAGACTCCGTGGGAGGCTCGGTGGCCAGAGCGAGTGAGGCAAACGTGTCCATAATCAGGTTTACCCACAACATCTGTACGGCTTTCAGTGGAGAATCCTGAGGGACGAGGAAAAAAAAACCAAAACAAATAAAGTAATAAGTTCAGTAAAAACAATCATTCGTTAAAGTGATCAAACTATTGTCTTGCAATATATGCTAGAAATATAAGTGATACTTTTGGGTAGAGAATGAAAAGATATGCAAAAAAGAACTAACTATTTTTTTTGAGACTGACAAAAGAATCAGGAGGAAACTATTTTATAGCAAAGACTTCATAATAATAATAAAAAAACATGCAAGACCACATGGATTAAAACATTACTAGTCTACACAACAAAGCAGCAAAAATAAAAATACTTCAGAGTGACTTGGATGATAATGCCCTGCAAGAACAAGAACTAGCCGGGTCAGGAATACAATCTACATGGAGACTATAAAAACTCATGTGGGGAAATGGGTTTCACCCTTCTAAGACATGAAATGTTCTAACAATAAAATGCGAAATGAAAGAAAGACCCTTTTAGAGAGTAGAAGCTGTGGAAATCATAGGAAAGCAATTTCATTTCTTTATTAGCTGTGCTAGGAAATGTACTAGGAATGTAATTGTACACTCATAAGCGCAGATTAAACAATGTACAGCGCCATCTGTAAAATTTTTGGAATGAACTAATATTCTCACGTGTTACTGTGAAGTACGCGGAATAAAAGCAAGAGATCACGTTTACTAAGTACATTTCAATTGCACATTCATAAGCGCGTATAAAAAAAATGTACAGCGCCATCTGTTGGATTTTGGGATGAACTAATGAGTCTTTTCAAGGTCGATTTTTTTATGATGTATCTATTTACATTTCAAAGTAGCAAAATTCGTTCAATAGTTTTTATGTAATGCGTGCACAAACACAGAGACGGACAAAAATTCCATAAACCATCTTGATGTGTCCTATTCTTACATCATCTTACGTCCCCCAAATAATTTTTCTGAAAAATATCTTTAATGTACAGACATGCCCACTTTACAGTTTTACTACAGTATGTGTATAAGATATAAATTTTTTTTATTTTTTTACTTTCACTCTAAAGTCTAATCTTATCCAGTAAGCTCTTACATTACATCTCTTAATTACAATTACACAGGAGCAAATTTTTGTCTTGGTTCAAGTTTGGTTCCCTGCTTGGACCCGTTTTCATGGACCATTCCGGATAAGACTGGACACTCGTGGTCTAAATACAATTTATGGAACTGTATACAGTTTCGACAGCAACACAAACCAGCAAAATGATGACATGCCATCAGCTTACTGCTAATTTAGTCTGCTCCAGTTTGAAACCAGTTCACTCCCAGGTGAGTTGAGAGCCTCTGTTTCAGTCTCATTATACTAACCTATTATTTTAGAGTTGCTCAGTTAGGCCTTACAAACTTTCTTCGATACTTCATCTGTTTAACCTGTTTGTCGATGTATTTATCCCTCATGACATCCTCTTTTATGCTGGATTTGAAGAGTACCTGTGTGATGCAAGCTCCAGTGAAGGCCACGATCACGGCCACTACGTTGACGGTGAGCTGGAACTGCAGAAATTTGGAGATGCTGTCGTAGACGTTGCGGCCCCACATGACCGCTTTGACGATGCTGGAGAAATTGTCGTCGGTGAGAATGATATCAGAAGCTTCTTTAGCTACATCTGTGCCTGCAATGCCCTGAGAGAACAAAACAAACAAACAAACAAACAAAAAAATGTCTGGATCAGCATTACATTTTTGTGAAATGTTTGAGTAGGTCTGTGTTATACGTTTTAACTGTTTGCTGTACCATAGCAAATCCAACATCGGCCTTTTTCAAGGCAGGGCCATCGTTCGTACCGTCTCCCGTTACTGCTACTACTTGTCTCTGTTCTATAACCGTGCTATCGATGATACCTGAAAATAAAACATATGAAAGTTCACACTTCTGTGCAATATCATTGGTTTATCCTGGTTCTTTTTTTTAACAAAAAAAAAAAAAAAAGTACCTTTAACTAATGTGTGCTTGTCTGTTGGGGAAGATCTCGCCAGGACTCGGAGTTTAGGCCATATTTTATCGATCCGCTCCTGTTCTATCTATAAAACGAGCATGTCATGCCTGTCAGGATTTGACAAGAAATCCTAAAAATCTCTCTCTGTGTGCATTCTTGCAGAAGCAGCGGTTTATCTCACCTCTCCTTTCTCATTGCGTATCCGCCTGTTGAATTCTTTACCTTCCAGGCAGAGGAAATCATCTCCGGGCTGCAGGATGCCGCATTTGGTTGCTATGGCACGTGCTGTGTTGATGTTGTCGCCGGTGACCATGCGTACGGTGATCCCGGCACGCTGGCACTTTTTAATAGCGTCAGGGACCTGATCGAGAGGAACCCGGGTCAGACGGGACGCAGACTCAAACTAGGGCTAAAAGGAAAAATCTAACAAACACCACAGGGTCTTACTTCCGGTCTGACGGGGTCCTCGATGCCCACCACACACACGCAGGTGAGTCTGGTGAGAATATCGGCCTCGTTTTCCCAGTCGGGTTCTCCTTCTGAGGCGGGGAAGTCTCTGTAGGCCAGGCATATCGTCCTCAGGCCTTCAGAGGCCATGGGCTCGATCACTTTTTTCACCATGTCATCTCTGTCTCTGGGACGGAACACTCTGGTCTCGCCACTGGCTGTAAGGATCTTATAACATCTAAATAGGGAAAGAGCAGTACAGGGGGAAAAATGGTTATGAAACAGCTGGATGAGAGGCATCATGTAGATAATTTATCTGGGGAAATGCATCAATAGCATGGCCTGTGGGTTAAAAAATAAAATAAAGAAAAGGGAAAGGAAAAGTATCTGACCTGCTTAGTAAGCATGATAACACAAATCGTTATCTCACTAACCCCTGTGTTCTTTTTTTGTTTTTTTTTTAAAAGAAATGACAAGATGCTTTAAGGTGAAGAAATGCCTACTTCTTGAGTAGAATTTCCGAGGCTCCTTTGCTGAACATACGGAAGCTTCCGTCAGCGTTCTTCAGCACGGTGCTCATGGATTTCCTGACAGAGTTGAAAGTGTAAACTTTATAGAGCTTCTCCTCGGGGATCTCGTTTCGGATTGCCTGGTAGTCTTTTTTCAGGTCCAACACAAAGCCGAGCAAGGCACATTCGGTTTTGTTGCCCACCTGACGAGATAAACCTCCCTCTTTTTCAGGAGGCTATGGGGAGAGAGGGGGGGAGAAAAGATTAAATGACTGGTCTACCCCAATTCCTGTCCGAGAGGAGTAAAGAATAACCGAAATCAGTCATTTACACAACGGATGCAGGTGCACTCACCATGATCTTGGTGGTATAAGCGCTGTTGATGCTGATGCCCAGGACGAGCAGGTCCATGGTGCTGGCAGGGATTACTTCCGGCTCAGGGACCTTCCTGTAGTGCTGCTCTGCGATGTAAGCCTGCACCACGGTCATCCTGTTCATGGTCAGAGTGCCTGTCTTATCTGAACAGATGGCAGTAGCATTGCCCATGGTCTCGCAGGCATCTAAATGCCTTACCAAATTGTTGTCCTTCATCATTTTCTAAAGAAATAGAAAAATAGATAAAAAGATAGTGGGGTGGGGTGGGGGTAGGAACAGGATTAGACAGGGCAAAGACCAGATTAACCAAGAGAAATCCTAAAATCCTAAAATCTGTTGGCATGTAACAGGCTTGCATGAACTGTCACTATAACTGTTATGGCAAGTTATTCTCAAAAAAACAAAAAATATCATAATAAACGTGTGCTGTAGAATGTGGTCTGCGATATATGTAGCTATTTGGCCGATTTATAATAGAATGGGACATACTTTGACAGAGTAAGCCAGTGAAATAGTGACTATAACTGTCACTATGACCGTTATGGAAAGCTATTGTCAAAACCAAACAAACAAACAAAAAATAAATTAATTAATGAAAAAAAAAAAAAGCGTGTGCTGTAGAATGTGGTCGGCCATATATGTAACTATGTGGCTGATTCATAATATAACGGGACATACTTTGACAGAGTAAGCCAGTGAAATAGTGACGGCGAGAGGCAGACCCTCGGGGACGGCCACCACCAGGACGGTCACGCCTATGATGAAGAACTTGACAAAATACTGGATGTATATGGGTGTGCAGCTTTTCTCCCACGGAAGGCCTTGCACCCAAAAGGTATTCACTATAAACAACACCACCAGGATTATGACGGTGATGGCAGACATCACCAGACCTGCACACAGAGAGATGAGAAAAGCACACCCTTAAACCAGTGCCATCCCCTCAAATAAAAAAAAAAAAAAAGATCAGAAACCCAACTGAAAACAAAGAGGTTAACTTTCTGGGCAGAAATAAAAGAAAAAAAATGGAAGGATTATAATAAAACAGCCACAGCAAAGAAGAGAAGAATGAAATTTGGTAATTAGGACGAGAACTAAAATGCTCTGACCTGCTTTGCCGATTTGGACTGCTAGTTTAGTCAGCTTCCCTTGGAGGACTGATTTCTCTTTTTTGGGCAAGTTGGCTTTGCGTTTCTCGTCTGCATCGGCCCCTTCGTCACTGTTCAGGGGCTGCATTTCCATTGCAGCTCCGTCTTGGGCTTTAGCTGAGGATAGGGTGGGAAAAAAAAAAAAAAAAAAAAAAAAAAGAGAGAGAGAGAGGGGCTTAAAATGTATTTGAAAAACAATATAATAAAAACCATCATTGTAAAAGCCACAGGCACGGTTTTGTCATGGCACTTCATACTTAATCTCATGACTATCACTTTATCTACATGGAGCGGTAAGTTTTTTTGCCATTATCTGTTAAGTGCTTCAACTCTTATGTTCATACTTTTATTTTAGTTTAACCCTAAAGTGTGCATGAAATCTTTTCTTTAAATTAAAAATAGGCCCAGAAGTAGAAGAAGAAATGTCATTATGGTGTGTGTGAACCCATACTCTCATAATCATCTAACACAGTTAATTAGTGAGTTAGATCGTATGCAGTCATCGGTATATTGGCTATACCTTCAATATCAGTGAAATGAGTCGCGTCTTCACTACTCGTACAAAAGCAAATGAGTGCCTCGAGCTAGTTAAACCCTCTCTGTATTGACGTTAGAGTACAACAGAGCGAGTTCATTTCCCTGTTCGTAATGATAAAGATCATGAGGGTGCAACTTTTTTTTTTTGCACCTCCATACAGCACATATCTACAACCTCATGCTCCTGCTAGACGACTGCAACTCGCGTTTTACTTTCCTTTTCACTTCCCTTTCTTTTGTTTAAAGAGCTACTTTTATTCCATTTGTGTGGCTGACTACTCAAAAGGGCTTTAGGTTCAGGTCCAGCTGTGCAGCATGCTTTTGTGCATCTCGGGACCACCGGGTATAATGGGTCTCGCCGCTGTGTGGGAGAGAATGACTGCAGGGTCCCTCTGTGCTCGGTACTATCAGACAGGCCGCGCTCACAAAAGGTGCAGAGAAACTAGGGCGGTCTTCTATCGCTTTCTAAATATGAAACAAAGTTTTGCTTAAAAAAAATAAAAATAAAAATTAATAAATAAAATAGAACGGGGGGGGGGGGTTAACTACACACGTAATCTGCGCAAAGCAAAAGTGTTATGGACACACCCTTATATATACACGTCAGTGATAACGTACATATTCAAGCACAGTAGCTGCAGTCTAAAGATATGCAGGGTGAAATGCTGGCACGTGCATGTGTGTGCGTCTGCTGCTGTGGCAGAACGCTTCTCTACTCCATGCAATCCTAGTCTGAGGCATTAGACCTCACTCCTGGCAAGCGTGGAAGTGAGAGAGGCTCAGCAGCCTACACAGCACGGTCTTGCGTCGGTATCAAATCCAGACAAATAACACACGACAGACTTGCTGTTATCTGAATTGGCACTAGCGTCCGTTTGCTCTAACACGACTCTCCCCTGTGACTGATTATGCATTTAAGGCAGCTGATTATTACGAGTTCATGATGGAGAATAAACCTGGCTGTATGTACTTCACGTTAGACAATAGGACTGCCTCGCTCTCGAGGTGTTCCAGGTGGTGTAGGGTATGTGAGCGTGTGACCGAGAGCTTTGCTGAACGCAGGCACGGACTGAATGCCGCGCTGTAAATCAGAGACTCTGTCCAGCTGGAAACATGAACCAGCACGACTCCTGCAGCAGAGCCTCCATTTCAGTTTACAATCACATGAAGCTCTGCAGGATATTTCACAGAAGGAAGCCGAGCGCTCCGGTTTAACTGCTGAGGGACAACTGACGCGCACTGTCACCAACATGGCCGTGTTAAAGCTCCTCACTGGCCATTTACTGCAATCATTCATTCATTCCTTTCCTTCACGTCCTTCCTTTATTCATCCATATTGTCCTTCCTTCATCCAGTCCTCCCTTCTTTGTATTTGTCGTTTCTTCCTTCCTCCATTCTTTACAAAATTGCCTCCTTTACTTCATATTTTTCCTCCTGCCTCTCTTTCCCTTTTCATCTCTTCTGTTCTTCATTCAGCCCTTCATTTCTTTCCTCCCTTTCCACCTTCATCCCTTTTTGTTCCCTTCTTCCTTCATCGCTCCTTGTTCCTGTCCTTCATTTCTTTCCTTCTTTCCTACCTTCATCCTTCAGTTCTTTTTCCTATATCCCTTTCCTCTATTCATTCCTTTCTTCCTTCATCCTTTCCTTTTTTGTCCCTTCGCTCCTTTGCCCCACGTCCATCTTTCATTCCTTCCTTTCCGTCCTTCATTCGTTCAATTCCTTCCCCCACTGCCGCCTTCAGTTCTCCATTTCTTCCATCGTTCATCTGTCTTCCTTCCAACATTCATTCCTTTCTACATACCGTCCTTACCTTGCTTTTTGAGTCCATCTTTAGTTACTGCTTCCCCCCCTGAGTCAGAGTCATGGTGGTTACATTATTAAGACGTTCATACAAGGGGCGTTCTAGTCAAGCTGGGACTTTTGATTGTACAGAATAACAGAACTCCCACATCCTAGTGTTTCACAAGTGCTTGGATACCATCAAGGTAGGAAGTTCTCTCATGATCGGACTGCCTGCTTCATGCCTGAAACGCTGGCCTACCAGGAACTGGCCCAAACATGTGGAAATGTCGTGGAGCGAAGTCAGGACAATAATGTGCAAGTGGTGAATGATTGTGTGTACAGTACAGTTCCCACAGACAGAGGCGTCTCTTTGGCAAGTTGGTGATAAGTCATCTGTTGATATTTAAGAGTCAGGTGTCCCACTTGCTCAATGTTTTACAGGAATGACTGAGCCACCTCGGCCAGGATACTTCTTTAAAACATTTGCACCGTTCAAATGTTTTACTGCGGCTAAGAGACTCATCGTTGAACTTGATGAGACTTGAAGTCTCCTGTAAATGTTCCGCCGAGAGAGAATTCTAAACATGACGGCACAAAGCTAAGAAACATTCCTCTGAGAGAGTCCGATCATGAGAGAACTTTCTACTGTCTTATGCTCATCAGCTCTTTATAGCTAATCCATCATAGCTTGAGCACCTCACAAAGCTACTTAAATGTGAACTCTGATCATGCCTAAAATCCCATTATAGTCTGCGCAGAGGAGAAGGAGGAGGAGGAGAAGAGGTTCCTTGTTTCATCTTTCAAAGGTGTCTGCTTTGTGAAACGCAGAATATCATTAAAGCTCAACTCAATCGTATGCATGCTGTACCTCACAAAGCAACACAAAGACACACACTCGCACACACGCAGGACAGCTTTAATGACTATCTGATAGAAGTAATGGGTTAAGGCAATGGTTTTAACACAAGCTGCAGCACCTCAGAGATTGCCAGCTAAGCCAATATGAAGCTCATTATGCAGTTAAGTCAATAGGGTTACTCACCTTTCTTTCTGTTGTCCACCGAGCCATCTTGCTTTTTGTCTGCCGAGAGAAAGAGCACGTCAGGAACACTCTCAAACTTATTCAACAGTCCCACGCTGTGCATGAGATTATTCTGCCGCATCCATTTAAACCTATTTCCAATTATGCAAATGCTATCTTTGATTTAATAGCGTGAGAGGCAGTACTTAGGGTTTTATATATCAAAAAATTGTGCGTGTGGGGCGGGGTTATATAACGGTCTGAGCCTTAATGCAGGATGAAAATCTTTGGACAGGTCACAGACACGCCTGTGTGCACACATGCAGCAGCGGTGATATGTGCATTCGATGAACAAAAACAACGTCCAGGGGCATTCAGTGGAACTGCGAACACGTGAGGATACAATCCTGCTGAAATTCATTACAAAGGCTGCTGGCTAATGGAGCAGAAATCCTTGCCGCATGCTAAACTGGGGATATGATGAACAGAGAGAGAGAGAGAGAGAGAGAGAGAGAGAGAGAGAGAGAGAGATATCGGGGAGGGGATGGGGAAAGTAAAACAAAAGTAAAACAAAACACAAAGAGAAACACAAAGAGAAACACAAAGAGAAACACAAAGAGAAACACTTCAGCTCCATTTGGTCCCTGCTGATTAGCAGTGGTGAAAAACATAAACTAAGGAAGTTCATTATAAACTTCTATTGCTGTAGCAAGCGAGAAAAAAAAAACCCCAAAGCATTAAATTATACAACAAAATAATATTTCACTTAAGCATCTAAATAAAGAAGAACCCAAATAATGTTAATTAGTAGCATTGTACAAATAGCTGATGTGATCTAGTTTGTGGTGTTGAATGAATGACGGCTTACGCTGAAAACATTGCGTATCAAATAATAACGTTCCATTTATGCACTGGTTGGTGTCTGGTAGTGCTATCATACTTCCTTATAGTGCTGCATGAGTTGATCAATAAATCATACTGCAATTATTTTTACATATTGCAATTTTGATTTAAATTGTGATGGGCAGCTATTGAATGCAGCATTTAGGATTAACTATACAGTTGATAGCAGCAAAATATATACAGTATATAAATAAAATTTATGTTTATTATATATTTTTTTAAAAACCTGACCAAATGACTACATTAAAAGATGTTTGCTAATATTTTTTTAGCACATCATTTTAAATAATTGTAGTTTGATAAATATTTTAACAAAAACTAATTGTTAAATTATTGACAAACTTGACATGACAAAGCATATTTTATCTGTAATAAACCGCAGCCTTTTGTAATTAAATAATTGTATGGTTCGACATCGTGATTTAGGTTTTTATGCGATTAATTGTGCAGCCTATTCCCCTTAAAAAGCCTTTGGATTTTGTTACTTGGAGGAATTAGTATGCAAAATAACTTGGGCAAAAAAGTACAAGTATGCCACTTCTACTTTGGTCACATGACCAACACTGGAACACAGTTGCTGCAAATTATATGACTAAAAGCAGAACACGCACTGCAAGAGAATTATATATCTTAGCAAGTATATACCTAATAGTTACTATAACATTACAATAAACCAAATGTTAATAAAAACTTTTTTTTTTACACTTTCACTAGTTTAAAATTTTATAGAAAGTCACCTGCTAATAGACTGTAAAATAAATGTCTAGTAATAGGTTTAAAATCTTAAATAGGTAATAGGAAATCTAAAAACAGAAAATGCTAGAAGGGATGGGAATTACCAGGGACTAGCCAATACGATATTGCGATACAGAGTAGCAGATTAATTCTGTACTGCAGTTATATTATGATATATCCTAATTTGTTGCAATTCTAAACAAACTTAGCAAATAATTTGCTCGTACCACACAGGATTATAGATGCAACAGCAACATTTTTTTTTTATTTATTTGATTTTGGTGACACAGGAATTGCCCTTCCCTACTAAACAAACTTTATGATTCAAGATCACTTCACTTGATCATCATGACTATGATGTCATTTCATAATGCATTAAGTTGAAACTACAGGTTGACACAAAGTTTTTGTTAGAGTAACCTCTGTAAGATCTCTTAAACACTGTAAAAACAAAAACATTCACTAAAAGTTTCACTATTTCTCCACTCTCGACCTTCGTATTATCTGAAACATGCAAGCTGTAACAAGACTTGTAATAAACTCCACCCACTTCACTGGTTTCCTGATGCACGTGTCGTTACACGTCAATTTGTTTGTTTATAAACATCATACACCATGCCAATTTTGTTCTGAAAAACTTTTTTTCCCTCCATAATTAAAACGTGCATGTTCAACCCTAGCGCTAATTTGGAAGATATTACAGAGGAAATTACTTGATTACTGCTGGATTCATAATTTTCTATTTCATACTTTTAAAAATAAATTAATAAATAATCACATTCTCTTGATTAAACAAAGAAATTAATCGACCGACTACATTTTTGCTTTGATTAAATGTGGGTTTTTTTTTATTAACTCATCTTGCCTAATGTGGATTAATATAAGTAAATTGGCGAAATGTTAAAGGTATGCTATGAGCTGGTAAAGATCGCCTGTATTGTAGTATTTAAGGCAAATTCACCTTGTCTTAAACTTAACTATTCAAATGCAAAAAAGTTCTTGCACTGTTTGCCTTTTTTTTTTTTTTAACATGCAAATTTTATGCAAATTCGAACAGTAATATTTGTTCTGGCAACCCTAGCGTCTAGCACTTCACTGATACGGCCTTAAATCAGGATGGCCAGAGACTCGGCGCCACAGTGTTTGTCTATGGCGAGTGAACCTGACTGAGCAGGAAATAAAACAAACATGACTCTAACCCACAGTAAGTCAGGCATTAGTGCAGTCCTGTTAGCTCTGTGTGTATGTGTGTGTGATTATGTGTGTGTGTGCATGATAGAGATTGTGTATTCTCCCCCTTACACAGCTGACACGCCCAAATTAGATAACAGTTTTTCTTTGGATAACAACACTGCTGCTGCCCCGCCACACTGAAAGGCCACAGACTAACATGGCCGATCTATTTTAAAACAGGTCAGACTGCCAGAGAGGCTGGAAGGACACCAAATAATAGCGCTAGCATACTTTTCTTCTCCTTCTTCCTCTCCTTCTCTTTTTTCTTCTCCTCCTTCTCGTCGTCGTCGTCGTCCTCTCCCGCCCCCAGTAACGTGAAGATGATTCCGGTCTGGGAGTTGACTCCGATGGCAGTGACGACCATTTTTCCAGAGCCCTCCATGACATGGGTACCTGTACACAAGACGACGCACGGGTGAGGGCATGCCATTTGGTTGCAAGTACGATAAACACAAAACGTTTGCACACACAAACAAACACGCAGTGTTCGATTTCTGCGTAAGTGGCATCTAAATATGGGTTGTCTGTTGGACCGTACAACGCAAAGAAGTGGCTATTTATGAAGCACGGAACTGCTCTGGGATTCGAAAGTGTTCACTTTGACGATTAAAAGCAAAGTCTGACGGAGGCTCACTGTGTGGATCAAAGCAAAGTGATAGAAAAATACCAGCTTGATCTTGAGCTTGCCTTCAACAGGAGGATTGTAAAGGGAGTGTACTTTCCCATATAGTAGCATTTCCCATATAGCTAGCCCATGCTAGCATCATTCCTATTTCACCATTTTAACAGTCTGATCATGTTACATAACTTTACATGGAAATGTTTTAAAATGGAAAAGGAATTTTTAAAGATTAAATGCTTCAGCATTGTCCTATCAATCAGGGGATCAGAAGTATAAAACACAGATTTTACAGAATATCCAAATTGACCAGGCATTAAACTATTATTTTTACTTACAAGTAAGTTCATGTTCATTATTTATCATCATCTTACAAATAAACCCATCTATATTTCAATACTCCTTCTCTAGATACCTCTGTGCCATCTCATCCCCAGGTAAACACCTCACACGCACCGGGCCAAAGTGAATGATCAGACCAGGCCCACTTCTTCCATTGCTCCATGGTCCTGATGCTTACTTGCCCATCATGGGAGCTTTTGGTGGTGCACCTACGCAGCCCCATACATATCAAGCTGTGATGCACATTGTGCATCTTTCTATCAGAGCCAGCATTCACTTTTTCAACAAATTTGTGCTATAGTAGCTCTTCAGAGGGATCTAGCCTTCACTCCCCAAGATAATCAACGATTCTGATTGATTCTGGGTTGTCCTTCCTTGGAACACTTTTGGTATCATTAACCAATAGACACAGGGAACAGCCTTGCTGTTTTGGAGCTGCTCTGATCCAGTTGTCTCGCCATCACCATTTGGTGTCACTTAGATCCTTATGCTTGAACGTTCCCCTGCTTCCATCACATCAACTTCAAGAACTGACTGTTCACTTATTTAATAATATATCCCTCCCCTCAACAAGTGCCACTGTAATAACCAGACAGTGAGTTTAACGTTATGGCCGATTGGGTAAAAGGTATTGAGAAGATTTGAGTTGCATTAAATGAGAAAATCTCCCCTTTTGCTCAGATAACCACTTGATGTATAGAAACACGGCACCAGTTATTAGAGCATATTCATGTCTGTGTTAACAAAATAAATGTTCTACACTAGACATTGGAATTAGAAATATCAGGAATATAAATGAAGAGAATGATTAGAGCAGATTTAAATTGAGAACTGAACCATTTGTCGAGTAATAATTAAAAAGAAACCCTCCTAACAAGACGGCAACCTTGAACATCCAAAATGACCAAACTAAGTTTCATAAACACAAAGGCGTTTTTCTGCCACAGCTATCTCAACCTCTGTATGTTGTAATCCTGTGGTTTTAAAATGGAAAAACCTTAGACATTACGTAAAGTGTCACAGGCGTGTTATATTTATCCAGTGAAGGTGTGAGAACACTAAACCACAGGGTGCTGATTTCATTTTAATACTGTTTGAGAGAATGTGCTAACAGAAAACTATACGACACCTCAATAATGTTCAAGACAACATTTTTTTAACTCATCAACACAAATCTTGGTCTATAAATAATCACACGATTCCAAAGTCGTCTACATTTTGTAGAAGCAGCAGTTATTTGTACCTGATAACAGCATAGGATCTTTATCCAGCAGTTTCTTCACGTGGTCCGATTCTCCCGTCAGAGAGCTCTCATCGATTTTAAGATCGTTCCCTTGGATGAGAACGCCATCGGCAGGTAAGAGGTCACCTGCACGAAAACAAAAAACAAACATAAACTGTATAGAAGTTCACCGGTCATACATATGGTGATTTCTGAGTCACGATGTGGCATAACACATCCAACGCACCCCTTTCACATACATGAACTCGCAGATGCCCATGATTGGCTAATCTTGCCGTGACTCAATCTCTTGTCCCATAATAAAGGGTACGACAGCTTACTGTTGCGTTACATTACAATAAATATCTACATCACAGCTGTGCAATGTGTGCATGTACCGTATTTGATTTGTGCAATATCCCCGACTACGATCTCAGCCACGGGGATCTGAATGACTTGCCCGGAGCGCACCACTGTAAACTTCTGCTCTTGTTCAATGCGGCTCTGTAGGCCACGGAACTGCTTCTCTTTACTCCAATCGTTAAAAGCAGTCACAAGCACCACACAGATAACAGAAAGGAGGATGGCTGCTCCCTCGATCCATCCTGCCTCTGACTCGCCCTCGTCTTCCACGCCTCCTGTTACTTCCCCACAGTCTATACACACACAAAACATGTTTAGCAAAAAAAAAAAAAAACCCCACTGCTTTCCACATTATATTAGAAATAAAACCGAAAACATTACAAAATGTTACACTGAAACTTGAAAAAAAAAAGGGTACTTACTATTATCACTTGATTCTGGAGGTCTATAAAAAGAAAGGCCTAATGAAATTATGGCTGCCACTTCTAGAATAATCAACGTTACGTCTTGTAATGCTTCCCATACTAATTGAAGAAAGGTTTTTGGCTTTTTCGGAGGTATAAAGTTCTGTCCAAATGCTAATTTTCTGCTTTCGATGTCGGCAGGGTTCCCGCTTAAACCTGAAAAAAAAAGAAAGACAAGAAATAAAAATCATTACATTTCCAGTGATATCAGATGGATAGGTACGGAATTAAATTACAATAACTAAAAAAGACCAGCAAAGACCAAGGCTAAGTTTGATTAACATCTGGAGAGTCACTGGAGAGCCGCTGCCTTCATACATCGCTAGAGACTTCTTATTTAGGCAAATTTCCTTTTGGTTCAAGTGTTACTGTTAAAAAAAGAAGAAAAAAAAAATCATGGCTCAGATGCTTTAATTTACATATCGCACTCAGCTAGCGAGTTTGCGCGTCACTTCCACTGTTTGTTGACTGCGGGTCAGCCTTGCCTACGGCCTACGATTTGCGTCAGTATATATACACATGTACTAGGGTACTTTTGTTTAAAATGTATAGGACACATTTTGTATGGTTACAAAAATCCAAAAATCAGTTGATAAAATGTGGCTGCAGTCAGCAAACGTCAGCGAAGGGAAATTCGACATGTTTAGTACATACAACTTGTCTGCAGAACAGACAGACTTTATCAGCAGCCGGGCACGTGGTGTCGACTCGCATCACTGCCTGGAAGGGAGACTAGATTTGTTTTTTTGTTTTTTTTATTGGGCTGTTATGCATAACTAAATTAACATGCAATAAACAGACACTTTAATGTAACAATTGGGAATGAAGCCTGAGGACGGCATGCCGCAGACTTGTGTATATGACACCACACGGTTGGGATCATTAGGCTAGAACCACACGCTTCACACACACACAGCCAAACAAAACATTCTCAGCTATTACACTGAAAAAAGAGGAGCCACAAGGATGCAACCAGAAAAAAGTAGGGAGAAAATAGCTTTTTTTTGTTTGTTTTTTTAAACAACACATCTTTCTCACTGTGAGGTTTGGGACAAAACATCAGCCAGTTGTGGTCCTCTTGAAGTAGTTGATTCTTAGTACATTCTTTCTCCTGTGTTTAAATTAATTAATAGATGTGGCCTATATACTCACCTATTTGCACTGTTTGCTTTAAGAGGAGAAATATTTGTATTACTATTATCTACTGTTATATAAAAAACATAACAATATTAAGATGATTTTTAACACCTTATTCAACACCTTTTGTGTTTAGCTTTTTGTTCATATCGTGATTCTTAGTACTCAGAATTGACTTAGAGCTGATAAACTGACCGTAAGCCGTATTCAGACAGGATGAAACATACATAAGGTACTGGGATAATTTACTATTTTACAGCTGGCTTTTATTTTCATCTGGATGTCTGTAAGTCACTGTCCTTTTGGTTCTCACCAAACCCCGCACTCTTATCCCCTTATCACTGGAGTCCAGATACATACACTGGTGATGTTTTTCTATACAGATTTTATTTTTTTATTTTTTTTGCTGCCACTTAGTATTTAGTCTCGACCCTCACAAGATATTAAACACTTCCTGAGTCACAAAACTAAAAACCTCTGGGGACGTTTGGTTCTTCTTTGACCACCAGGTTGTGAATGAAGCATGGTCATATGATTCAGTCACCTTTGATTGCTCCACCTGTGTTCTACCTTGGGCTGGATGATTCGTCAATATAACAGACTTTTCTGAGATAGATTTTTGAAATGTATTTATTTATTTTTTTACTTTATTATTCTAATTGATGTTAAAATTAAAAATTTGAACCTCACCGTTTGGATGAGGCGTGTACTAGGAAGTGTTGACCAGGTGGAGATTTTGCACTATTTACACTTTCCAGCAGCTCTAACACAGATGAGTCATTGGTGCTGATCAATCACAATGTCTGTGTGTTTGTGTGTGTGTGAGCGCGCGCTTCAGCGTGCATGTCAGACAGATTGGCGGTGGAGTCAGCACAGTCCATTGTCATGAGGAGGAGGATGATGATACTTCTCATTACTCAGTAAACCCAAACTCATCCAATGCTCTCACACACACTTTTACTACATATTTAGACACAGTCTTTTATATGAGCACATGACAAGTGACAGAATGGTTTTGTTCTGCGTGAGAGAGAGAGTGTGTGAGTAACAGAACGATGTTGCTCAGGCATTAGGTGACTGACATGACGTGATGTGATGTGACAACTCCGCTCTTAAAAGTCCCTGTACATTATTAAATGTTAATGCAATATCATCATTGTAATATATCAGTGTTTACAAACAAATCTTATATTTAAAAGAAGTATTTGCGTATTTTACAGTGGTGTGATGCACATGTGAGATTCCCTCTGGGATTAATAAAGTAATCAATCAATCAATCAATCAATATAATAATCAATCCATCAACACACACAAACATTTACTAGTCGGATTAATTAGCTTGCACCGACGACATATGACCTTTTCACAACCAGGAAAGTGCAGATGTGTGAAAAGACTGACAAGCCAGGAAATGGAGGGAGAGAAGGATTATTTTTTCCCCCTAAAATCAATACATTTCCAGAAGCTAAACCAGTGCAGCTTTAACTTCAGTACTGAGCTAATGAAGTTATCCCTTTTATGCTGCACTAATCACAATAACATCAATCTGCACATCCCACAAGACGTTGAAAGACGTGATCGATGTTTCTGTTAATGTTTTTGCATCAGCGACGGGAGAGATTTAAGCCCAGCAAACGGCAAGACAGAAAACCTACAGCGTCCCAG
>JAOVVA010000016.1:15836645-15855206 GCA_028565275.1 Leiocassis micropogon
GTATACAGTAATGTAGTGTAGTATACAGTAGTGTTGTGTAGTGTAGTATAGTATAGTATAGTGTAGTGTAGTGTAGTGTAGTATGGTATTGTATATCATAGTATACAGTAATGTAGTGTAGTATACAGTAGTGTTGTGTAGTGTAGTGTAGTATGTTATTGTATATTATAGTATACAGTAATGTATTGTAGTATACAGTAGTGTTGTGTAGTATAGAATAGTATAGTGTAGTGTAGTGTAGTATGGTATTGTATATCATAGTATACAGTAATGTAGTGTAGTATACAGTAGTGTTGTGTAGTGTAGTATAGTATAGTGTAGTGTAGTGTAGTGTAGTATGTTATTGTATATCATAGTATACAGTAATGTAGTGTAGTATACAGTAGTGTCGTGTAGTGTAGTATAGTATAATATAGTGTAGTGTAGTGTAGTGAATATGTGTATAAAAGAGCATATAGAATGGTAGAGTGTGTTGTATATCAGATGATATTATAGTACAATGTATGGTATGGACTATGTTTGAAAGGATAACGTAAATGTAAAGAATGGTATAGTATATACAATTAAAAAGTATAATATATAAAATAGCATAATATGTGCATATAATAAAGTACAGTCTATGGCATATAGTGTATAGTATGGAATGGTATAGTGTATAATAAAGAGCTGTGTAGTGTACAGTATGGAATGACAGTGTATAAATAATTCAGTTAAATAAAATTTTATTTATATAGCACTTTTAACAATAGTCATTGTCTCAAAGCAGCTTCACAAAATTAAAAGAAGATTATGGAAATGTGTCTGAGAAAGTAAAAATGTATAGATCATAGTGATCTGATTGTCTATGATAAGCAAGCCAAGGGCGATGGCGACGTTGGCAAGGAAAAACTCAAGAGAGTGGTGTAATATATAGAATGGTATAGAGTAATGTATATAGTCGTACAGATATGTAGTAGTATAGAATGATATAGTGCATAGTATAGAATGGTATAGAGTATGTTTTTTAGAGTAGTATAGTGTATAGAATGACAGTGTATAGTATACAGAATGATATAATGCATACTATAGAATGGTATAGAGTATGGTATATAGTAGTATAGTGTATAAAATGACATAGTGTATAGTGTACAGAATGATATAGTGCATAGTATAGAATGGTATAGAGTAGGGTATAGAGTAGTATAGTGTATAGATTGACAATGTATAGTGTACAGAATGATATAGTGCATAGTATAGAATTATATAGAGTTTGGTATAGAGTAGTATAGTGTATAGAATGATATTGTATATAGTGTACAGAATGATGTAGTGTATAGTATAGAATGCTGTAGAGTAGGGTATAGAGTAATATGGTGGATAGCATGATATAGGTTATAGTAATAAAAAATAAAGTGTATAGAGTAGTATAGTGTTTAGAATGGTATAAAAAAGTCTGTCCCTCCTTTTCAGAATGATATAAAATGCCATAAGGACTAAGGCAAAAGGTCTGAGAAATTGTATACAGTATCTAGCAACATTAAGCAGCTTGGCAAAAATGGCACTATTTAAAGTTTCCACAGCAGTTCCCAGTTCCCATATCTTAAATATTTCACACAGGTTCACAGAGTACACAAAGGAAGAGGAAACACTTTAGTAGGTGCCCCTTTCCTGATTTGGGAAAAATGCAATTCAATTATTTTTTGCATAGCTCTTTTAACAATTGACATTTCCCAACAGCTGCTTTACAGAAAGCTGGATGCAGACAGAGAGCCCAAATAAACAAGCCAGTGGTGAGAAAGGTGAAAAAAAAAATGATGTGGACAAGAACATTCATGAGGACCCAGAGTCATCCAGACAGCCTCATGCGTACAGTGTAGTGAAATTCTTTTCCGTGTTAAGAAGCGGAGGTCAGAGCGCAGGGTCAGACATGATACAGCACCCCTGGGGCAGAGAGGGAGAAAGGCTTTGCTCAAGACATCAACACAGCTGGGATTTGAACTGACAGCTTTTCCAGAAGTAGATTGAATCATTACACACTGAGCCAGGAGAAAAAAAATAAAAATAAAAAGCATCGTCATATTTAAAAAGAAAAGTGTATAGCTGTTGTCCTGTAATGAGACTCCATTGTCTTTTTAATATTCTTGTTTTGTAATGATTCTCAGTAACATAATAAGTGTCAAACAACCCAGTTATTGATTATTTCTCTATAACACAATGCCCTCAAATGTTCAAATCCTATTTTTTTTTTTTTTACAAAGCATGGCCATGGTTTTATGCATCAAGGCCATGTTTCTCAAAATCTATATCGCCGGCCTCAAATTACTTAACTTGTGGTAACTGAATTTAATTTGAGTGAGACACCGAGACAGCAACCAAGTCAAACAGTTGAGCAATGGAGATGATGGTAATATTATACTTACACTCAAGCTGCAGCATGGATATACCATTAGTTCATGTCGCAGTAAGTGAATTCTGGTGGCCATGTATTAAGTATGAAGTTGTGACAGCATATTAGGGGCGAGCTCAAGTTACACACTTTGTGGCCATGATGTTTCGTATGTGGTGGCAAATCATTTATTTCTTGCCTCAATATAAAAGAAAAACATTCACATGGCTCTTTTTAAACCAGCTGACAAGATCTTTAAAAACAGGCCAGCCTACTTTTCAAAGAGCACACATCCCGACTGCAAGGGAAGAAGCAGTCTGCTTAATAACTCGGTTGTAAAAACTCAACTAAATGATCTACAGTGTTTTTTTTTTTTTTTTTTTTTGCATATGTGCATTATTAACCCTTACTGAACACTTCCACATTGTGTAGTGTTCCAAACCCAGAACTGAAACTGACTTCAGTGGAAATTATATTCCATAAGTCTACACACGAACCCATGACTCTGAAATGGTAAAGTTTTCAACAGACATCATATGATCAGCTTCATGGGGTCAACCTATGTGGAGTTAAAGTGTCATGTGATCTCATTATTAATACACCTGATCCAAAACAAGCATAATCAAGAAGGACACGAGGAAAAACAAGTCAATATTGTGGAGGTATTAATCAGCCTCAATCATCAGTGTTTAGTGTGAACATCCTATAAAACATCATTAAACTGACTTTTTAAAAATAAACACAATGTAGCACACATTCTACAAGGCTGCCAAAAGAAAGCCATCCACCAAGGATCCCTGAGTGTTTAAAGAGGGGAACTTCAGAAATGTGGACAAGACACCAAGGGCAGATCTGCAGCTCAGATTGGAGAAGCTGTTAAGGAGAAAACCTGGATCCCGACCGGCCCATTTTATACAAAATGCTACGTTTGTAGGGAAGCCAACAATGGTCATCACTAGAGTCGAGGGAAAGATGGATGAAGCCAAACACAGTGCGATCCTAGAAGAAAACTTGCTCAAGTTTTCAAGAGGGAACCTGAATATGATGGAATTGTCCAGTCAAAACCCCGGCTTCGATCTGATTGAGAATCTGCGGCAAGACTTAAAAGTGTCAGTTTCGTGTGAAAGCCTCCAAGCAATCTTGTAAAGCTATAGGAACTGTGCCAAGAAAAACAGACAAAACAATATCAGAATCCAGATGTTCAAAGCTGATAAAGGCATATCCCGGAATTGTAAAATACTCGAATAATGGACATATTGTGTACAACAAAAGGTTAATTATGTCCAGGGGAGCAAATTTACAAAATGAATATAGTTTTAACATGCGTGCAGAATCTAATTTTACTTCATGCCATCTTCTTTGGATATGCATACTGTAATCCTGCATATGGTCACAGATGACAATATATATACTGTATATATATATAAATATAAAACCAGTTGATAGTCAAATATATCTACCTGTGTGCACTTTACCCAGAATTTACTTCATCATCTTTTTGACCACAATGTGGCTGGGTTTAGCAGACCGCAACACTTACAGCTACATAACTATGAGTGGAGCATTAAGTGAGCATGTAGTCAACAAGCAGCAGAAAGGCTGTAGGAAAAGGTATAACGACAAGGAAAACGAATTGAAAAATAACCCGAGGAAGAAGTTCAACCACAACCCTGTCACAAGCAACTTTTTCCTACTTCTAACTAACAGAATAAGAAAGCTGAAAAACATTCACGTTGGGCTGTACAGTATGTAGGGTCCTAAGTTACAGTACATTAATATTTAGTTTGGAAAAGTTTGCATTTATTCAGAGAATAAGCTTTCTTAAGTGCTTCATTCAGGCTGTAAAAATGACCCGTGGGCAAATTATGCCTCTGAGGTTCCTGGATTTGTCTTAAACAGAAGTCTCTGGTGTATGCGTGTGTGTTTTTTAATAATGTCTAAATTACTACTTTGAAACACAAGCCCTTTCCTTTAAGTCTATAGAAAAGGTGTAGAAAATAAGGACTGAAAAGGCAGCTTTGTTTATTGCAGTCAAATGTAACATTGTGTAACATAAAAGAAAGAGACACTCACTCATCTTCTATACCGCTTTAGCCTGTATTCGGGGTTGGGGGAACCTGGAGCCTATCCCAGGAGACTTAGGGCACGAGGCAGGGGTACACCCTGGACAGGGTGCCAGTCCATCGCATGGCACACACACAAACACGCTCATTCACACACTACGGGCAATTTGGGAACGCCAATTAGCCTAACCTGCATGTCTTTGGACTGTGGGAGGAAACCGGAGTACCCGGAAGAAACCCACCAAGCACCAAAAACTCTATGCACACAGAGACGGGAATCGAGTCTGGACCGTGGATAATAAAGAGCATAAAGACATGGTTTATTGAGTTCAGGGTGGAAGAACTTGACTGGCCCTAACACAGAGCCCTGTGACCTCAACCCCATCGAGCACCTTTGGGAAGATCTGGAACGGAGATTGCAAGCCAGGCCTTCTCGTCCAACATCAGTGCCTGACCTCATAAATGCTCTACAGAATGAATGGCACGGATTCTCACGGAAACACTCCAACATCTTGTGGACGAAGGCAGGGGAAGAATAATCTTATCATGTGCACGTGTAATTTCACTACTATCTTCCAGGTGATCCCGTATCGTTCTTGTAGTTCAAGGTGAAATGCATTTCATAGTCACGACTACATCGTAGCCGCTCATCTCGACATACATCCATTAATCAAAACCTATTTAGGGCGTAGTATCTGTCTGGATGCTTCAGTGCGCTACAGCAGCAAGCAAGTCTGCAGTAAGTGAGAAAGCCTAAAGATAGGTGACTCTAAGTTTAGCAAGGCCGAGGAAAAGCTGAAATTGCGTCACGTACCTCGAGAGCTAAAGCAGGTCAAACAATTAGTACGCAATGGAAATGATTTTCACCATCGCATGTTCTCTGAATTATGAGGAACTTCTGATTATTTTTAGCAGGTTTTTTTTAAGTCGTTTTTTTTTTTTTTTTCCTTTTTTCCCACTTACGTCTCTTCATCAGCACAGCTTTCAAACAGACTTCTTTGATGGCGATTGATGGATGGATTAAGCTGGGAAGGAAGATAAAGAAAGCAGGGATTGCCAAAAATCTGTTTATTTCTGTGCTTCCTTTCAGTCGGGACGAATGTCAGGAGGTGCTGGGTTCACGCCAAGAAGATTCACATGATCTGAAGGAAAGACATATGAAAACGCATGGACTTTTTATTCCCACACCTATTAGGTATCATTGTTTTGGTGAGTCCAAATCAGAGAGAAAATTGTTGTTATTTGGTTCTCTTTCAGACCTGGATTGTTTGGTTCACATCATGAAGTCGAGTTGACTGAAGGCAGACTGAACCGACCTCGCTCTTGGACAGCAGTGTGATTGTTCCATATTTAAACGCACCCTTACTTTTAGCCTCTGAATCCCAGTACTCATCTTACACTGAAAAGTTACTATGGCTCGTCTATACCAGCGTACCTTCTCCTATATCAGTGTACTTATTCACACAATAAAGTGGACTTAGTAGCAACAGCAAACGTAAACGCTCCGAGCCGGGCCGCGTTGAAATGCCAGTTCCTGGATCTGGTTCGTCCCTGTGACGCAGTTCGGCTGGAATCTAACAATTGTTTGCCTCCTGCTGTCAAACAAGCGCCTCAGAGCTGTCAGATGTTGTGAAGAGGTGGCAGAAGCAACAGTACACTCCCCAGAACCCTGGCTGAGAAAACGGTCTTTGCTAAATAAGGGCAGGAACGATGAGAGGAGCTTGGAGGTGCCTTGAGAGCTGCTCATCATCAGCAGCTGAAGGTTTTGGCTGTAAAAAAAAACATGACTATATTTAGTTAGTATTTGGTGTCGGTGGACACCTGACAGTTACCCTTCTCAACAACGGGTTCTTGGATGTTATATTTTCCTCAAGCACGGCTGCTTAAAATGTATCAACTAATTCATGCCGTGTTTGGTTTAAAGCATACTGTAACAAGGAGTGTGTGTATGTGTTAAGGGTTGCATGACTGGTATCTTTTACTTGTCACCTAGTAATTAAAAACATCAACACTTGCATACTGTCTGGGTCATTTCTTTTCCTTCTTTCTCTTTTTTTAGTTAGACCATCCTCATCCAATAAAGACTAGGCCATGATTTAAATGGTCAGCTTTCTAGGAATCCCAGGGCCCATCCAAGTCCACTCTACTCTGTTCTCGTGGATCATCCTTTACGTCAGTGGGTCCCGTTTCCCCTTGTGATGCTTACATGGGCACTGGGTTAAGGGCCTTCCCCAAGGGCCCAACGGTGACAACCTGGCGAAATTCTGCATGCATTTTCCATTAAAGCAAGGGGGGAAAAAACTAAACAAAAAACAAAGGCTTCTTCCAGAGTCGGCCTGTACAACGTGCATTTGCATGTAGATTTGGTTACATCTTTTCTGAAACAGTTTCAGATGAACAAACTACACTTAGCAGCTTTATTTATCCCCCGGCCGAGCAGTTAACATTCAGCTAGACTAAAAAAAAATAAAAAAAACCTACACTAAAATAAATAAATCTGTCCTTGTATAGCTTTTACATGTACGTATTGATATTATGTCTATTTTACTAAAGTAAACCATGGTTGTAATCTATCTAATTGTATTTATATTAGTTTAACTTAAACATACCAATTTAGGTTTTATCACCATTATTTATTCTTGTTCAACTTCAGTTGGGAATGGGATAAAAATTATAAAAAAAAGATACTTTTTTTTTCTGTCTAAAAAACAGAAACCATTCATTCATTCTCTTCTATACCACTTTATCCCAGGAGACTTAAGGCACAAGCCAGCTATATCCTGGACAGGACAGGGTAGACACACTCACACTCTGGAAACACCAATTATCCTAATCTGCATGTCTTTGAACTGCAGGAGGAAACCCACCAAGCACAGGGAGAACACGCAAACTTCATGCACACAAGTGGGAATCGAACCCAGACCCTGGAGGTGCTAGGCGACAGTGCTAATTAACAAACCAAACAGCATTAATGTAATATACATAATAATATAATATACATTGGCATATACATTTTAAGAAAAGATTACTATTATTCACCGAATTTAACAAAAAATTATTTAGGTCACTTTCTAATGTTGCACATAATATAAGAAACCAGAAAAAAACGGCCACCCTCCACCTCCTCCTCCTCCTCCTTATCATCGTCATCATTATTCTAAACAAAACATGGGAGATTATGTATCTGGTAGGATGTGCACATGCTTTGAAAAAAAAACAAAACCCAAAATGACACATTTTATAAGAGCAGAATTAAACCAGAAAATAAATGATGGTTAAAATGTATATGTTTGGGTTAAACTAATTAAATAAGGTTAAGTAGATTAAACACGTAATTTATTTTAGTAAAATAATCATTGGCATTAAACTTGACAACGTGAAGGCCTTAAAGCTCAGAGCATTCGTTATTTAGCCATCCTTCGTTTTGCTGTTTTTTAAATAAACATATACAGGGCTCAGGATTGTGCAGTACAGAGTGACGTATCCTTTGTTTCAGCACAAAATAGGCAACATGATGATGATGAACTGAATTTTAATTCATTTTAACCAACTATACAAACATGACTGAGCAAACAATTAGGAAATGGGTCACAAAGGCAAAAAAACAGCACAGATACGCATGATTACATGTTTTTAATAATAATTATTTAATAATAATAATAATAATAATATGCTAATTTTGCGAGTTCCGCATTTTTGCGATTTCTTTCCCATATTCCTGTAGTGGTTACTTTATAAAAGTAATGATAACTTTTGTTCTACCTGACGCACACATCCAAAAACCTGAATGTACACTTTGAAGTCTGAAGCCTCCTTGTTAACACACACCAGCAATGATGCCATATAAACCTTTTTTTTTTTTTTTTTTTACTTAACACACTTTGCTAAACTGATGCAACAAAACACTCGGACTGGAAGTGAAAGAACAAATCAGTAATTGTTTCTTTCCCACTGATATTAGCATGAACAGAGATTAGCAGAGAAGGAAGAGACAACAATGAGGCACGTGTTTAAACTCTGTGAGTCACTTTAACCCCGGGTGATGAGACAGTCTGATGTAGAGTGATGCTGATCTGGAAACCAAAAAAAATAAAAGAAGAAGAAGCAGCTTTTTTGTTTTCTCCATCACGAGATTAGGTTACAAACACAGACGTGGGCGTGGCACAGAATGGGATTTTCTCCTTCGTAGATGATAAGGAAAATGCTAGAAATGATTGAGATGACTCCGATGGCATTTCAGAGAAAAAAAAAACAAAAAAAAAACTTTTCAGAGTTATGTGACTCAATTATTCCACTCATTGTGGAGCTCGGCCTTGACCAGCATGCATGAGTAATTCTACTGTCTTAAAATAAATAAATAAATAAATAAATAAATAAATAATAAATACACGGCCCTAATTTTTCCAGATGTTAGGTCAGTGAGTTAAAAACTTAATGGGAGAAATCTAGATGCGGTTATGAGTAATTCAGAGGAGCCAAACAGGAAATAGTTGCATTTCATTAAATGTCATGCGCGTTCGCCGCTAACCCGAGGCCAGACATTTGATGTCATGACTGTAGAACGGTTCTTCAAACGGCTGTTACTAGATGAATCATGGTTATATCTCTGCACCGCATCGCTCAGGGTGTGTAGTGGAACTGTGGTGTCTTTCTGTGGGTGGAACGGGTCAGCTGAAGGGGGCTTCTGGAGCAGTGTGCATTGTACCTGTTCATCCATTATGGAGAAGCCTACAAATAATACATGAGGCCGGTGAGTAACCTGAGGATGTGGTCGGACAAATGATGGAAAGAGTACTGAAAAAATTTCCACTCGAGTAGAAGTGCAACTTCTGAACACATATTGACTTACACAGTGACGTCCTACTCGACTTTAAGGAACAATGAGATTTATTAAAACAACATAAAGCCTATATGCTTTATATCAGGCAGATGAAAACAATTTATTTATTTGTTTGTTTGTTTGTTTCTCTCCTTGACCTGATTAAATCCCAGCCTTATTTTATCACCTTTATTCGACCATCTTTATTAACCATCTTAACTTTATCCTTTTTAACTTTTAGCTCATACTTGACTTCTGTCAAAGCAACAATCAACAACAACAACCACAACAACAACAACAACAACAACAACAACAACAGCCTCTCCACAAACGAAACAGGCCAGAGGGTCTGAAAGCAGATAAGTGATGAAGAGCCAACGCTATAAACTGAAGTGAATAACGGTGCCTTTATGACAGGCCACATCAATATCAGGGAGGAGTGGAAAGAGAAGGAGAGAGAAAAAGAGAAGGGGGCGGTCTCTGCTTGAGCGTGGGGTGAAAACTACATGACCAGGCAAATTTTTTTTTTTCATATCAAATCCTTCATTTCTAAAACTAATTTGCCATTCACAAGCCTGCATTTACATGGACTATAACATCCCTCTAATAATCATAATGATGTAACAGACCAATCGATATAAAAAGGCATCATGTAAACACTTCAGTCTGAACATTTTGGCCTGGTCCGAATGGAAATGAGAAGGGCGGTGCACATCTTTGATAACCTGTTCAATAAATAAATATTAGCCATGTAACATTCCTTGGAATAAAATATATTATGTAATGTATGTGTAATTAGGTGACGTGACAAGTTTCCGGGAGGGATTTTTTCGTTTCCATTCCTAATCAGTGAACTCAGTGAGAAGAAACAAGTCTTGTTAGACTCTTATCCATTGGGTCTCTGGCAGAGGAAGAAGCACTGATCGGCTTGCATTCCACACGCGGGAAAGTCTATAACCAATCATAGATGAGACTGATTTCTTGTAACCACTCAGAAAGCAGAAGGCGGGATTTGTTGGAAAACATGGGAAGCCTAAACAAACCCCAAAGTTGGGAAAAATAACTTCTTTTCATTTTCTTCCGTTATATTTCTAGCAACCCGTTCGGCAGAATGCAAGCGACATACAGTATGTAACTCATGATATTTAGATCACATTGTCACCCCTGGGCTTGAGAGCTAAATTGAAAGTAAATTAGCTCGCCTGCTGGTGAAACAAAACCCACTCATTAACACAGTTTTCCGAATTCTTCAGCTGCTAGCTAGCGAACGCTATATATATATATACATATATATTATACTGTATATATTTAGAATAGTTATTAAGATATGATTGTACAGTACATACTCAGTGTTGACACTGTATTTTCTTTTAATCAATAATTAAAGCCCAATGTGTGGCCCCAACGTGATATCATTCACTCATCTATATCACTTCATCCCCCTGAGACCCTGCAGACAGGATGAAGTGGTATAGATGATGAGTGAATGAGTGAGTGTTATTGTGCCACACATCTTTGTTGCAAAAAGAACTTATTTTGGCTGCTACCGTCGAGGGCTTACCCCAGGAAAAAAAAAAAAAGAAAAAACTTTTGCACAAAAACATCTATAGAGAAAAATCCTTTAATTACATTTCTATGACGAGAACGTATAGCACATATGCAGAATTTTCTACAATGTTAGCACCTATGAACATCTTAATTTCAATCCCCGAATTTAATTTCGTTAATCCTTTTTTATTTACTTATTTATTTTTACATTAGTGGATCACGTCTAGGGTCCAAATGTCCTGACTTCTAAAAGATAACTTGGCTTTAACAGTCTGCGGTTCCAGTTTATTCGCCGGTCCTCCCGTCCTCTGATTAGAGCGCGTCCTGTGCAAACAGTCCAAATAAATATTTATCGAATTCAAATATTTTGAACCAGGCTTAATGTAGTGGAAAAGGAGCAATAAAAACAGAAGGAGTTAGCGGCGGATGAGCTTCGGCAGGCGCCCGAGTCTGAGTGGCCTTAAAGCAATATTTCACCTAAACCCAAACCAGCACTCTCATTTGCATTATGCTAAATAGCTCCTAATATATTCCATGCATTATGTATGATATAGTGAGTTTTCCCTTTATATTCTTTATTTTATTTCTGCATGATTTAATAGTGCCACAGCGTATTCATTGGGAGTCACACTGGGGCCACACATTGGGCTTTAATTATTGATTAAAAGAAAATACAGTGTCAACACTGAGTATGTACTGTACAATCATATCTTAATAACTATTCTAGATGTAAACATGAATGATGAGGCATTACATAGACCAGATATTACAAGTATATCATTTATACTAAAGCATGTTTGTAAATGTTTGTAACTGACATCGGTTAAAAAAAAAAGCATGCTTCATTTGAAATCAGGGAAAGACTTTATGCTCACCCTAAAGAGGTATAAGGTGTAAGACTAGGACATGGACTGCTGAAGACTTCCCAGAGGAATGAGAAGATGTGTGTGTGTGTGTGTGTGTGTGTGTAAGTGTGTGTATATTAATACGAGTTGGCCTTGCGTGATCAGACAGATTTTTCACAGCTAAGTGTTCGGACAGCGCGTTCAACAAACGCGCGATGAAATGCATAATGAAGCAGCAGCGGATGAACAATGCAGGATGAGACGGTGCTTTCAGAGCCTCTGATGTCCGACTTCAAACAGCGTGACCCAGCGGACTGGCTGCGAGACGGCGGAGGAAGAGCAGTGGAGTGACAGAAGGATGGAGGAGGGATTAAGGGAAAGGTCAGAGGAAGAAGCAGTGGCAAGTCTCCTCTGCAGGACGCCCGTGCCTCCTGTGCCAACTCTCTCACTCGCTTTGGATAGACACACACACACACATCACCTCATCGCTTCATGGTGGGAAGAGTCACTGATTCGATACACACCAGTAAGAATTACAGAATTTCAAAATTCACTACAGTGGATTAAGTGGGAACAGATTGCTCGCTTTCAGAAATGTATCAAATCCGGATAGAAAAGTGCTGATTTTTCCATCGGATTTGATGAAACTTCAAAGTGAAAGTTGAGTGCAGAAGTTTGCACACCCTCAAACTATGTACAGTATAAATATATACAGTATTTTCATTAATCCATTCGTTCATCTTCTATGCTGCTTCTCCTGTATCCTGTAAAGACATTTTTGCACCCGACTGTACTCTCGCCCTGTGTGTCAGCCCAGAGTAAGGTTGCTGTACGGTCCTGCTGAGTGAGATGAATCTCCCTGTACGAAGCACGCTTTACAGATCAATCCATACAGGCATGACGTGAGCGAGGTCTCCCCCTGATTGGACGTTCGGGCTGTGACATTGACTGATGAGACATCGCCCTTGGGTTTGATGACTTTAAAATTAAATCACAGACACACCCTGGGATAGAGGAGGCTGCGGTGAGCCGGAGGCAGACACGCATGAAGGATGATTTGTCATTTGTCATCTCTTAGTGCTCGACACGGTGTCAGGGTGAACGACAGGTTAAGTATGAATTATTGTAAGAATGTGTCATAAAACTAATACCAAGCACGCTTGACCGAGCCTGAGGATGTAATAAAAAAACAAATCTGATTTTTTCCCTTTTATAATAAAGACTGTATCATTTACAGTGCTGTGAAAATGTATTTTCCCCTTCCTGTTTTATTTTCTGCATATTTGTCACACGTAAATTATTGAGATCATCACGCAAATTCTAATATTACACAAAGATAACTCGGGGAAATACAAAATACAGTTTTTAAATGATGATTTCACTTCTCAGGGGAAGCAAGCTGTACAAACCTATCTGACCCTAAGTGAAAATGTAATCCCCCCCTTAATAAATCATAAATGAAATGTGATTTACTGGAAAGCTGATTTGAATTCCACTTGCCACACCCAGGCCTGATTACTCACAGTCCTGTTGAATCAAGAAGTCACTTAAATGGAACCTGTCTGACGAAGTTAAGCACCCTAAAATACCTCAAAAAGCAACAGGATCGACAGAAATTCAAGAACAGATGTAACTGACATGTACAGTGTCGGTCTGGAAAGGGTTACAGAGACATTTCTAAGGCTTTGGGACTCCAGTGAACCACGGTAAGAGCCATTAATCCAGAAATGGAGAAAACTTGAAACAGTGGTGAACCTTCCCAGGATTGGCCGCCCTACCAAAATTACTCCGAGAGCACAACAACGTCTCATCCAGGATCTCATAAAAGAAGACAGAAGAACATCTGAACATCTGAACTTTTTGGAAGCTATGGTGTGAAACTAAGGCAGCATTTCATAAAAAGAACATCATACCATCAGTCAGACATGGTGGTGGTAGTGTGATGGTCTGGGGCTTTGCAGCTTCAGGACCTGAATGACTTGCCATAATTGATGGAACCATAAATATAAATTCTGCGCTCTAACAACAACAAACAAACAAAAACAATCCTGAAGGAGAATGTCTGGCCATCAGTTCATGACTTCAAGCTCAAGCACACTTGGATTAGATTTTTCTGCAGAACAATTATCTCAAGTCCACCTCTGAATGGCTCAAAAATACAAAATAAAGGTTTTGGAGTGGCCTAGTCAAAGTCTGGGCGTAAATATGATTGAGATCAGGCCATCTATGCTTGAATACCCTCCAGAGGGTTACATGTGCTGAATTAAAATAATTCTGCAAAAAAGAGCGGGTCAAAATTCCTCCACAGTGATCTGAAAGACTCGTTGCCATTTATTGCAAACAAAATTGTAGTTGATGCTGCCAAGAGTGACACAGTGACCAGCTATTAGGTTTAGGGAGCAATTACAGGCAGGTTTGGACCGTTTGTTATTTAAAATGAAATCATCATTTAAAAACTGGCGAAAAACGGATCTCAAACAGGCGACGCGGTGGTGTAGTGGTTAGTACTGTTGCCTTGCACCTCCAGGGTCCGGGTTTGATTCGCCTTGTGTGTGGAGTTTGCATTCTCTCCCGTGCTTGGTGAGTTTCCTCCCACAGTCCAAATACATGCAGACTAGGCTGATTGGTGTTCCAAAGTTGCCTGTAGTGTGTATACTTAGTGAGGGATTGGCACCCTGTCCAGGTTGTACCCCACCTAAGACTCCTGAGATAGGCTCCATGCCCCCCCGAGACCTTAAATACAGGTTTAAGCGGTATAGACAGTGAGTGAGTGATCTCAATCTTTTAAGTGTGACAAATATGCAAAAAATAAATCAGGAAGGGGCGAATACCTTTTCATGGCACTGTATACGTTAACACGTTGCTTTTAAAGATTCTGTACACACACACACACACACACACACAATATTAAAATTACACATTGAGCTTTAATTCATGCCCTCACCAACATGCTGAACCCAAAATATAAATTAAGCACCACCCTGAGAGTGTTACACGCGTCAGCATCGCAACCTGAACCTGACATAAGGGATTTGAGCAGAATGACGGGTCTCCTTAGACTACACAGACTGAGTACAGACAGCATCAATTTTTCTCACGACTATCATTATCCTCCACCGGTCACAATCTTGTGGGAACAGATACTTATCAAGACCTAAAAGACATTTTGGTTTGAAATTTGTAAACAGTGAAATGAAACGTAACGTTCATGTGAACGATTTTTTTTTTTTCATCCGAATCAAAATTTTATTGCATTTTGTTTAGAAGTTAGGAGGAGCAGGGAAGTGTGTGTGGGAAGATTTCAGAAAATCCTTCTAGATGAAACTCTTCATGAAGCTGGTTGAGAAAATCCAGAAGGTCAGTAGCATAGAAAGGTTCTGTTCAGATTTTCCTCAATGCAAAATATTTTTTGTCACTGCATAATTTTAGATGTGTTCTTCCTTATTATTCATGAATAGTAAAAATGAGGAGAGTTAAAGGGTGCACAAACTTTTGACTGGTAGACTGACATTTTCCCTAAGAAGACACGAATCAATTCTAATAAATTCTATTGATTATTTTTTTTTACTCATTGAGCCCTAACTTATTTCCACAAAGCTCCGCCCCTAAACCTATTGTTAAAAGGGCTTTAACTGGAGATAGCAGGCTAACTAGGGTTACCCTTAGCAACAACTGTCATGATATCACTTTCAAGTGCAATCAGGCATTCAACTGTTACAACTCTATAAACGTGAAACTTTTCCTCATAGTTCTTTATGAGGACGTAGTTGTGGATTGGAGGCGTGTCTATAGAATGATTGACGAGCGGCCAATCCAAAGACAAAAAAACAAAACATGAAATCTTGTTTTTAATTCAGCTACTTAAAACAATTATTTGGACACAGCACTATTATTTATTTCATTATTTCAGCGTGTTTTTTTTTTTTTTTTTTAGGAAGGAGTCTCTAGTGTCAACATTTCTGTTGAAGAAATAACTGTTTATAGCTGCTATAATGTAAGTGATAACAGGAACTAACTCAAATCATGGATTTAAAAAAAAATAACTTTAACTGTAAAGGTAAATGTAACACATAAAAAAAGCAACAAGTTGTTCTTTAAATTCTTAAATCTGTTGTGTAAGAGGAATAAAAGTGTTTGGGGTTCCCGCATATCATCACAGCACCGCGTCACCGCTCATTTTCCTGTAACAGCATCACGATTCACTGCGAACACTGAAGATAACATTGGCACTAAAACACATAGATCCCACCTCATTTCTTTAAATTAAATTAAAGAAAATTAAAGAAATGGGAACAAATATTTTTTACTGTGAAAGGATGCAAAGATACAATTTCAAAATTGATTCCTCGTGTAAGAACCACAGCAGCAACCTCATTACCCCTCTCATCATTAAGAATCAGAAAAATATAATCACCGGCCTGATCCTCTGTCATCACCTGCACCTGTTTCTCACTGATTCAGGCCTTAAGTTAGATGGGTTTATGCTTGAAGGGTCTATAGGTCACTGTGTGGCTTAACAAACATTAAAAACATTCCTCTGAAACTGCTCGGGTACAGGGACTGACAATGAGAGACAAAAAACATCAAATGCAAGAAAGTCTGGCTCTTTAGAAGCAAAATATGAAGAAATGAGATTGAAGATTTTGCACAGTACTGTACTGTAGGTGTTAGAAATCTAGGGAGGCGGCGCATTGGGGTGCTGACAGATCTGTGACTGTTACACTCAAAGCTGCAGATTTACAAATGTGATCATAGTTACTTTTTAACCAAAAGATCTCACTCACTCATCGTTTATCCTGCTTTATCCTGTATACAGGGACACGGAGACTCAGAAGACTTTCAGGAGACTCGGGACACGAGGTGGGGTGCCAGTCCATGGGGTGCCATGGGACACCGCCGTGCCGTCCCAACCGAAAGAACTTCATAACTGAATTCGCATTGCACATCATCTCAAACCTACACAATAATGCTCAGATCCTGAGCCCCGGCAAATCTCGATTTTGGAAGCAATTTTTTTTTTTTTCACTACAAAAGTGAATCAAAGTACAGTATATGCTTTGATCATACCTGTGTAATTATTTTAAAAAAAGGAAGAAAGAAAGCTTTTCTAAATCGGTCACGCGTGATCCTCTATCAGTGGTTTCTTACTGCTGAGAACGCCGGGGTTGGCTGCTTAATAACTGCTAGTGGGATGGGATGTGTTCCCGTAATCCTTGCGGTGGTGATTTGTTCTTCTCACTGGGGCGATGTGTGAATGTGAATGTGAATGTGAACAGCAACACACACACACACACACACAGAAAGTGAGAGTTGTAGATTTGGACACAGTGCCGTCTCCTGCAAACACACACTGATTGAAAGGGATCTAAATTGTAGTGTGTTATAAGTACACCGCACATACACTACATACAGGACCGGGGTGTATTGTAGTGTGTATAGTGTGTTCGATTTCACAGTTCCTAATGAAACCAATGATCAAATTGTGGACGAATAAAATGTGCCATTCCATCCATCTAGGAACCTCTGTAGTCCAACTAGGGACTGTAGAGGCCAATGGTGACCGTCGTATTTATTCTGATCTTGTCGGATTGTTGTAGGACCTCCGGTCAACATTCACACACTACGGGCAATTTGGGAACGCCAATTAGTCTAATCTGCATGTCTTTGGACTGTGGGAGGAAACCGGAGAACCAGGAGGAAACCCACCAAGCACGTGGAGAACATGCAAACTCCATGCACACAGAACCAGGTGTGAATCGAGTGAAGCGGTGTGATGAGACGGTTAGGGTTACCACCTCCTAAAAAAAACATTTTATTCACCTTACATCACAAGTCCTTAGCTGTTTCAAGAATGACGTGTAATACAGTTTATCAAAGCTTTATAGTAACTACTATGATGTAACGTCTATAAACCCTTACAGTATATACTGTAGCTTTATAGTAATGCTTACTCAGTGGTGCCTGGAGAAGTGCGTATCCTGCAAATTTATTCCCAATTTATTATTTTTTTGTTTAGCAAAGGGGAAAAAAAACCTTTTTGTTTTTATAAACAATCACGTGTAAGACTACTCTTGCATATTGACTTCACATTAAGTTCACACGAGAAAGGGCCAGTAGCTGGGCCGTGGTCACCTGATCTGCTGCAAGCTCAGCACTGATGTAGCATCGTGAGGTCAGTTGTTCTGAAAGCTAATATTTGTTTGGATCGTTCACTTCATCTTCCCTGTCAATTAGATTTTCCAACAGCAGGCATATTTTGCTGTGCGTGTGTGTTTGTGTGTGTGTGTGTGTGTGTCACAACTGAATCAAATGTAAATCAAATCAGTATATCTATACAGTAATAAAATGGGGCCCTTTGAAAGACGTTAATGTGTAAGACTTATGTACTTGCTCTGACATAATAGCCCGATGGGAATAGTTATTGTCATCTAGTTCTCCGTCTTGTTGATGATCCTGCCACCGAAAAATGGGTCAGAGGGAGGAGACAGTGGGCATTTCTACAGGAGTGGTTAATTGAAGGAGCGACGATATTAACCACTGACCCTGTCACCAAACTCTCCAAAGTCAACTTAAAGTGTGTCAGATGAAAAGGATGCAAGTTTTGAGACACACGCATATCAGTAACTCCGTAGTATCAGTATATCAGGGTAGACACAGTGCTGACTGGGAAATAAGTAGGTATACTGTACGCTGTGTACCTGCGTATACCCTGCACTACACCACTGCCCTTAAAATACACAAGAAAATTAGCACCCACTCTAATGAACTTATACGCTACTAACGTTAGTATGAGTTGTTGATGGTTAAAGAGTTTGTAGAAATAGTTAAAAGGTTAAAGCTATAAATAATCTGATGATCTTTAATGTAATCAGTGATATTATTATTATTATTATTATTATTATTATTATTATTATTATTATT